>VZRN01000884.1:0-29891 GCA_013397935.1 Dasyornis broadbenti
CCGGATACCGGAAACTCGAACTGGAGAAAGGTGTTAAACCCAGAAGAACGACCCGTGGTCTGCACCTCCACCTCCACCAGGACCGATGAGACCCACCCTGCCGAGAAGTGCAGGGTGAGGAAGGACCGATGGGACACCACTGGAGCCAAGTGTCTTGGACTCTCTTCTGTTTGATCTCCTCCTCACCCCACTCTTCCCCTTTTCCCTTCTCAGCATCCTCTTCTCTATTCCCTTCTCTCTACCCCACATTTATTATTACTTAAAATCCCTGTTGTTGACTTTGGCAGATGGTCTCATTGGTACCTTAATTTGCGCAGAGGCATCTCTCCCTAATCACATCTTAATAGGGGCACTGTTAAGCATCTGCACACAGCAGTTGAGGTGTGGCCTCCCCAGTGCCCAGCACAGAGGGACAATCACTGCCCTGGTCCTGCTGGCCATACTGTTGCTGACACAGAAGGCCAGGTTGCCACTGACCTCCTTGCCCACTTGGGCTTACACCAGGCCACATTCCGCCACTGTCAGCCAGCACCCCCAGGGCTTTTCCCAGTGGGCAGTTTTCCAGCCACTCTGCCCCCAGCCTGGAGGACTGCAGGCCTTGTTTTGGCCAAAGTGTACAACCCGGAACATTGCCTTTTTGAACCTCATACCACTGGGCTCAGCCTTCAATCCAGCCTGTCCAAAATACCTGGTTCCAACCCTGTGGCTTAGGCAGAGATGCCATCCACTGGATCAGGTTACCCAGGGCCCCATCAAAATTGGCCCATTCTAAAAAGAGCCCATATTATGTGAGAAGTGCTGAAGAGACACACACCAGCCACCCTGAAAGTATCAGACCAAGGAGAGAAACACCTTCTGGAAGCACCAGTTGCAGCTGCTTCAGAAATATGGATGAAGTGTTTTAAACTAAAGACTGATCACTACTGCAGGGAGAGAATAGAGGGAATTGCTTCCATTCTCCGCATTCTTGGAGAAGGCTCACTGACTTAATGCGGAGGAGAAAAAGAAAAAGAAATCCAGAACTGGCCATGTCTTCCCACTCATGCCGAAGAGCTGGGTAGGAAATACCAAAACCACAACATCATTTCTAACAAAGAGGGAAACATAAGGCTGCCCTGAATACTCTAACAACTCTGTAAAATAACAAGGTTAAAATTGCTGCTGAGAGCAGTGAATAATTATTTTGAAGGTAGGAGGCTGAGAGTAATTTTGTTGTCACTTTCTGAGTCAATTCTACATCTGCTGGGTGAAAAAAAACCAGCTTCTACACAAACACATTGACATTTCTACCCACATTTCTTAGATGAGGAAGATTTCCTGACGCAAACTACACTCTTATTTCCTTCTACTGCCACTATGAGCATTAAACTAAAAGCAGAGGAGCCATAACCAGACACTCTTTAACACACAGCCATTTCAGACTGAAGCCATGTCAGACTGAAGCCATGTCAGAAAACTGAAACATTTAAATGTCTATAAACTGCAGTTATACACAAATGGGATAATTATTAGGCCAACAGCACTGAGGGCCCAAAGTAGAATTAGCAAATGTGTTTCTAAATCCCCTCTGCATCCCATCCCAGCTTACCTTTTCTCCTTTGGTCCCACTAGCACCAGGAGGGCCAGGGCTGCCAGGAGGGCCCTACAAACAGGTACAATTGAGAGAAAACTCTTTATTTCTAAAGTGCAGAACCAACATGAGGCTTCAGGTATTGGCAGTGCAAACAGTGATGTCCTATTGCACTGTGGAGCAACTAATAAAACATGTGAGGCTGCTCTGACTCTGCTGCACAGAGAGGAAGGAGAATAACAATGGAGATGCCACAGCAGCCATGGTAACACCAATTCAATTTCAGGTGGTTCAGAAGAATTGCAGTTTAGTGAGTGTATCAGTGTCAGACACAAAATTTAGTATAAAATTCAGGCATGAAAATTTGCCCCCTTCTAAGTGTCAAGACATGAAAAAGGAAGAAAAGCTTCATAAAACCCAACTTCTGTAACAGGTTTTCACTTGGAGAAATTTTTCAAGTACTAAACAATCAATATCCATCTTCACATCCTTCTGCAATTTCCTACTTCATCTGCATTTGCTGCAAGAATAAACCAGTTCTTTATCCATCTGTAACACAGGAAAACATTTCCATCTTACAAGGATAATGATAAACACTAACTAGACACACACTTCTTGGTACAAGGTAAACTGTGGCTGAGGAACAGAGCAGGATGCAGATGCTGCAGCCTGGAGGCTTCAGGCTCGAGGGTGGCAGTGATTAGCTGCACGGCTTTTGGCAAATCACTTCTGGCCTCAGATTCTTACTCTGTCCTTTGCTATTTAGACCAGAAGATCCTTGGGAGGAAAGGATGCCTCTCATTACATATCATTCCCTGGGTAATGAAAACAGTCTTGTGGAATCTACAGATAGCAGTCTTAGACAAAGCATTGTGTGTCTGATCAGCAGAAATGTACTGATCTTTTAGGCCATTTTCTGTTTTCCTCTTGTCTTAAAAATGTAAATAGTTCCAAGCCTTTTTTATTGAAAACAAACCCAATATATTAAATCCAGTTCTCCTCCTTTCCTGTTGTGGGCTTAAACAACTCAATTTTAATGAGGTTTTTTCTTAAGTATTTAATGAAAGTGAAGACAAACATTTGACCTATCACGTTTAAAGGACTGGCATTTCCTATAAGCATATATTGCATTATAGTTTAATTGTAAAACCAAACATACAAAAGAAAATTGTGCCAAAAAAGATCTTCAGAATAAGGACATGGTGGAGTCCTGTCATAACTCAGCAGCCAACCAGGGTAAGTGTCGGTTTTAGAGTTAACTTCCAGTAGTTCCAAACACTTCCAGTATTTGAGTATTTGTCACGTACCTGTTTCCCTTCCACACCTGGCTTTCCAGGGAACCCATCCAGGCCTCTGTCTCCCTGGAAAAAGAAGGGAAAGAACAACTATAACTCCAATCTGTGGTGTTTAGGTCACTGCCCTACAAATGATGTGCATGTTATCTGCTCCAAGAGTAATGAATAAGGAAAGAAATTTCAGCCTGTCCAATAGAGAGAATGGCTAAAGTTCCCACATCTGTACCACAAAAAGTTGGTGTAACCAGAAGTAGTTGTGTGCTAGCTTTCCATGATGGCATTCTTCCTCTGCCTGCTGAGGTGGGTTCATGTAAACTGGACAATGTGCTCCAGGAGAACAACAACCCAGAACAGCTTCTACAAAAATAATGAAGCAATCCAGAAATAGGTCAGCTGTACCCAGTAAAGAAAAATCTTTCTTTTTTCCCCTTTCCTTTCTGTAATCTGGGAGAACAATTAATCTCTTCCTATATATCTCCAGAGTTGGACAGTGCACAAAGTCCATATGCAGTTGATTTCACTACTTTATTTTTATTACCTGACGATATGGGTTTTTTCCCCTGTACCTAAACCTGACTTTTTTTTTGCTGCAGGTCCAGACTAGTAAGTCTTTCCCTAACCCCCCACAGAGGGGGACTGTTTCCTTCATCTTTACTATGACCTGTTAAGTATTTGAAGATTACAAAACTGCCCTTTCAAACGTCTCTAAACTAAACAACCATAATACTTTTAACTTTCCTTCGTGAGCGTGTTTGTCAGTCCTCTGATCATTTTTGTTGCTCCCCTTTGTGCAGTGTCCAATTTTTCCACGTCTTCATTGTAGCTACGTGTATGAAATTCGACACAGATGAGGCTAACTTTGAACAGAAATATGTTTTCATGTTTTATAGACTATTTTTCTGTTTAAATCCCAGGATAATGTTTACTTTACACCAAACCCCCTTCCACAAGACAGCTCCTTGATCAGTTGTTCCCAATCCATAACTGCAGTTCGTTGTCCTATGTGTATGAAACATCCCGCAGCTGCCCCTTTTCTGTCATCTTTTGCTTTTGGGGATTGCGTTTACAGGATAATTTTGAATTCTGACCCTGATCTCTACAGTTCTTCCATATTCAAGCTCAACATATTTCATATTTTATAATCAAGGTTCTTGATAGAACTGAATCCAATACATACTTGTGCTGAACTTCACTTTTCTGCTACAGATTGTGGCCCTTGACCATTCCAACCTCTTTAGTTTAAAAACTCGTAGAAACAGGGACTTTCTTTTACTCTGTAAAATCCTTAAGCCTCTGTAAAATGAAACACAGATTTTGCTTGGATCCTGCACACAGAGTTGAATATAAACTATTAAACACACACACACAGTGCCAACGTTAACATGAATGTGCATGTAAAAACAGATTTTGCAAATACAAGCAGTGACAGAAAACTAATAGTTTTATGTTACTTTAAAAATGTTTTTATATATCTTAAACCCTATTAGACTACTGTTATTACCTGCAGACCCACACTTACAGCATTGGATTTAATTAACTTGTTTTGTAAGCTACATTGATTTGGCAAGTCAGGAATGGATTTGCTAATTGCTATTTATTTTTCCTCCTTAGAAAGTCAATCAATCTTCTAACATAAATGTTCAATTTCAAATTATGTATTCAAGGAATAAAATTAGAGAGACCCATATCCTATAGAAAGCAGCTGAAAACCAGTGTCAGACACCCAGATCCACTCACTTTGGGGTGATAGTTTCCACATTAATGCTTTCCTTTGCACTGACTGAAGTACAAATATCCTGAATTTAAGACTTTCAGTAAGCAACAGCCTGGTATATTGCTGACAAAATGTGCAGTGCGTTCCCAGGAGAATTTTTAACATCAATACACTGCAGCAATGAGTACTTCACACATACTGGTTTAGCTGCCAAAACAGAAAAGTGTTGATGTTCTTTCTGCTACCAATGGGGGCTGGGAAAGGCACATGTATTATTTATACAAGCAAATACAAAAAAAACTGCTCGAAAACACTCCAAATGATTGTGTTTTGTGCTGTTTCTTCAGAAAAAAATCTGTCATTATAGATATTTTTTATTATTTTTCCGTTCTTTAAATAAGGCTACTCAGTGAAAGGTACTTTTCTCCCAGCAGAAAGAATAAACACATTAAAATTTCATTCTCAAATTTTCACTTTAAGACTCCATTTCCTTCTCCTGTGTTCTACAGTTTTTTCTTATTTTAACCACTGGAATAAAATGGTGAAGAGTCATTAACAACCAGGGGAAATGACAATTCTGCCAAAACTTCAGTGCTGCTCTCTGACCTCTACTGTTTAGAAAATGTAATGATTTGTTGGAAAAAGGATTACCCAGGAGTCTATAGGTGGAAAAGGTTGGAGGAGAGAAAAAAAAACACCATAGAGGGATCTGGCAGCAGCAGACCAACCCTGCTGCCTCCTTACACAGTCCCTTCTCAATAAAATAGACAAGGGTTTACAGGATGGACACAGGATTATGCAGCAAAAGCAGTGCCCCTTGTCACACTGAACTGCTGGACATGCCTAAATCAACATGCCAAGTGTCACATACAGATATGGCTTATGGTAGCAGGCAAGTGCATCATATTTGTCTCTGTGCAGTCTGTCCTGGGGTCTAAAATGTGCTCATTGGATGCAAAAGGACATGGGAAATCCCTCACATGGTTCAGTGCTTTTCCTAAAGTACAGGTGTAACCAGTACTACTGGTTTTGGAAACCTCACTATAAAACCTCAACATTTACATCCAAGGTCCCAGGATGTATAAATAAAACAGCAAGATGTATTATGGAATACTTTTGACTTTTTTTTTTTTTTATAGTAAGGGTGAAGACTTGATAGAACAATACTCAGTGCATGAACTAGTGCTCCCATCTGATATTATAACCCCTTTTCTCTTCAGGCACAAAGAAACACAGGTTGCGTAGGTGTCAGTATTCAAGTTACAGACTGAAGAGCAGACAAGAAAATATTTGGCCCACCGAATTTACGCCCACTGTTTTCACAGTAGTGCTGACTGGTAAAAGTTAAAGCAAAGGCAGTGGGTACTCTGAGACCATCATTAAAACCTGGAAAAAAATCAAAGCACAATTGTTGTAGCAGAGATTTGGCTGCTTCAGGGAAAAAAAGAAAAAAGAAAGGATGGGGGGGAATCTCTAATTGTGCAGATCCTTCTAATGAAACAAAACCTAATTCATTTCTTCCCCACTTTAATCTTCCTCTACTTACTCAGCTGCCTGCCCACACACAACTCTAGCTTCCTCTCCCATCACAATGATGTCAGAAAGATGGATTTTCTTCCAGGAGCCAAATATTCCAGCAGATTAGACAATGTTGCCTCTGGAAAAGCAGCAGAGGCACTGGCTAGACACAGGACACCTACCCAGTTCTGCAAAGGGCTGAGGAAAAAGCATAAGGAAGATAAAGTACAATCCAGCCATTTGCTCTAGCTGTAATAACCAGGATAGGTAATACAAAATGCAATCGTGGCTACTTCATCAAAAACAGCAGAAAGGACACTGGTAAAGACAAGTACAATATCTCATGCCAAGGGTCTGCTCATAGTTTTTCCCAGTAGGCAAAAGTTTGTGTTGATGGTTGGGTTTCCACTCCAGAAGAAAACAGAGACTGAGAAATGGGAACAAAACTGTGCCAGCACGATGATGACTGCCTCCTTCACACAAACACAGGCAAAGCTGCCAGACCCTCCCTGGGATAAACCTATGTCAGGACCAGCTTGAGTCATAAGCAAGACAGGACATTTTGGGGGGGCCTTGAGCACTCCCAGGCAGGTCTACAGCAGAAGTGGGTGCACATCTGAGGTCCCTCTGAACACAATGAGCAAACTGAAATAACAAAGGCTTTGCGCCTGCCCAGCTCTCCTTTTAAATGCTTATTACAGGTATGGTAAGCCCTTGGTCTCTTCCTTGAGTCACAAATATGGTTCAAATCCCAGAGTGACCTGTACTCTGTAAAAAAGCTATTCCCAGTCAGGAGAGAACGTGGAACTGGGAAGCAGTTCCATTTGAGTGAAGCCTTTAACATAAGCACAAATTACCTGGTTCTTCCTACTAGTGAGTTTATGGGGATGGGAGAAGAAAGAAACATAGCAAGTTGGATAATGTGCAAAACTGGAATGAGATGAGAAAATGCTCGATACAGACATGGTCAGTGGCAGTCAGTGATCATTCTCAACTCTCAGGTGGTGCGCACAATGTGGACACCCCTCCAGCGGCAACTTTCACTCCTCTCCTCCTCTCTTTCCTCCATCCCTGGCTACACACAGACAAGAATTCCCTGAATGTGTGCTTAGTAGACAGCACAGATCCTTAAAGCCCTCCTGCACACCCATGGCAGGCGGAGAGCACTTGGAAGTGCAGCACAGTGAAGAAACTCCATCATTCATCCCCCTCCAGAGCTGCTGGTGGCAGCCCACCTCACTTAATGGGCAAAGGAAAGGCCCAGCTTTTCCTAGCATGCAGCAGGAATACCTTGTCTCCTCGTGTTCCCTTTTCTCCTCTTTCTCCTTGTAGACCCTGAAAATAAAAAGAAACAGATTATAAAGCTAAATCCAAGTAGAGGAATAGTTACCTCCTGTAATTAGTCACCAAATCAGTGTGCACATCTGCACAAGCTATTCAAGTGAACCTCAAGGACATTTTCTGTGTTGCCAGTCCTCAAAGCTGGCCGCAGGCATGGTCTAAGCAGACCCACAGAGCAGGGACTGCTTGTGAGCCCAAGAACATCTGTAATATTATATTGCCTGCAGACACATGACCCTCCTGCCAACAGCAGAGTGGAGGGACAGGGAACACACCACAGCTGCAGATGGTCTGGAAAACAACCAATGCTCTGCATTTTTCATGTTTCTTGTAAACAATGAGAACTTTGGTAGAGGACAATACTGATGAGAAAACCTATCGCATAAACAAGCAAGAATTCCCATTCCTGGTGGGTTTGGATGTGGTAGCCAGGCAGACAGCAGGTAGCATTGAGAATTGGCAAAGGTTAGATGCACTCTGTCCTGGGGCCCAGCACATTTTTGTGCTGTGAATCCAATGCCAGTGTTCCTCAGGACTGCATAATTCATCTCCTTCCAGCTACACCAGAAACGTTGCTGGAGTTTGGTTTGATGTGGCACTAACACAGACAATCAACTCAATGGGCACAAAGGGATTTCACCTTCCCTTGGCTCAGCAAACACTTTGTATATTACCTTTATTGTAGAAACTGAGCAATCAACTAATAGCTATAGGAGACAAATATGCTCAGTCAGTAATGACCTCTCTGAAACTGCCAAAGCTTAAAGTGTTTCTTGCTCTAATAATTTAAACTTCAGTTTACACTATAGTGAAGTCTTAGCTCAAGCTAATGAGAGCTGCATGTCTGGGTATATTTGGCCCTTAGGATGATTTACATAATCATCTAAATGGGCAGGGATATTTTATACTAGAGCAGGTTGCTCAGAGCCCAGTCCAAGCGGGCCTTGAATGTTTTCAGCAATGGAGGATCCACCACGTCTCCAGACAATCTGTCCCAGAGTGTCACAATCATCGTAGTAAAAACTTGCTGCCTTATATCTAATCTAAATCTAATCCCTTTTACTTTAAAATCATTATCCCTTGTCCTATCACAACAGATCTTTTTAAAATTTTAGCTTCCTTTAAACATTGAAAAGCCACAATAAGGTCTCCTCGGAGCCTTCTCCAGACTGAACAATCTCAACTCTAAGCCTTATCTCACGGGAGAGGTATTCCAGCCTTTCTACTATTTCCATGGCCCTCTTCTGGACCCTCTCTCAGAGGTCCATGAACCTTTCCTGTGCTGGGACCCCAGAACTGGATGCAGCCCTGCAGGTGGGGTCTCACCAGAGCAGAGGAGCAGAATCATTTTTCTCACCTGCTGTCCACAGTGCTTTAGGGCTGTGAGTGTACATTGTCAGCTCATGTCCGACTTTTCATCCACCAGCACCCCATGTCTCACCAGGGCAGCTCACAATCCTTTCATCCCCCAGCCCAGTGGTGGGGGTGGTGGTCCAAACCCACCTGGGATCTCAAACCTCAGAAAATCCAGGCAGCCTTTCCAACATCAGCTTAAAGGCTGCTTACCAAGCTGGGACCACAAGACAGAGGTACTAACTGGGTAGAATCTAATTTTGGTCTTGCTAGCTGTACGTTCAATGCAGGTTTGTCCCCTGAGGCCAAAGGCTATTTCCCTGAGAGCTTCAAAAATAGGATTGGAAACTTGCTGAGAGGTAGTATTTTTTCTTGGTGTTCTGATGAAGTATTCAAGCACCATATAACTGGTGCATCATCACAGACCAAAGCAATTGCATTACAGTGGGAGCATCACAGAATCACCAGCTGTTATCTCAGTAATCAAGACATTTCTGCTGACACCTCTCTACTGGCTACAGGTCTGTTCTCATTTAAAGAAGACAGAAGAAACTCAGTGAAGTGAAGAAAATTTCACCACTTGGACATAGTGCAGATAAGTGGTCAGACAGACTATATACAGCTTAATAATAAAAAAATATAGCTGGGCAAAACATACTGAAAAAGTGAAGAAAGTTTCTAGAGCATTAGAAATTGAACAAGAGCCATGACTTACCGGTGCACCTACGTAGCCTTTAATTCCGGGAGGACCCTGTTTTCCCTCGGATCCCTGGTGAGGAATTGAGATACAGTAAACCACCAGAAACTCACTCGCATAAAAGACCAAGAATAAAATTAGTTAGTCAGAAATTTAAGTTGCTCTTCCAGGCTCACATTGAGCTGTTGAGGCTTCTTGACCCTCTCAGTGCTAATACAGGAGCAATGTCTGACTTTCCAGCTACTTACCCAAAGCGACACCCCAGTATTTTCCTCTGTCCCCTCAGACATCAGCAAGTTTTATCCTTCTGCTTTCAGACTTAACCTACAAAGGCAAACTGTCTCATACAAGTTTCTCCACAGGTTATCTCAGAAGGTTTGGCAATGTCAGTTGTTGCACACAACAACTGTTTTGGCTCCTGAACACAGTGTTAATGGAACAAAGCAAAAGTATACATTGCTGCAAAATAACCACAGACTTCATCTTTTGAAGAGTAAATGAAAAGAAACACATCAGAACTACATTTTCCAAAGTTTATTTTTAACAATAAGAAGAAATGTAAGAGGATCAGGTACATTTCATCAGTCCTTCAGCTGCTTGCACACTGACTCTCCCTGGAGAAGGTACACTGAAATGCAGAGCACTCACTGTGTGCTTTTAGGTGTCTTACAATGCCTTAAAGTTATCTGGATCCTCAGCTGAACAGGCTCAGCCCTCAGAGGCTTCCTATGGAGACAGCCTGGGCCTGGCAAGCTGACCTAGAGAACTGGTTTGGCATCTTATATCACCTTTTTGACTGATTATTTTCTTACTTATATCACTTCCTCTTTCCCACCACTCTCATCTATCTAACTCCTGTCTAACCCTAACTGGGTGGCTGTAATGGATAAGGCTTCAAAACAGATAGAGGTTTTATTTTAAAATATTTTAAAAATAATGTCTACATTTCATATTAATAGAAGTTTCATATTAAAAAGATACTAAAATTAAAAATGCAAGATGTGTTTGCAATGAATTAGTAGCAGAATTGAGACTTTTTTTTTTCCTCTAATGTAGCTTAACAAGAGCACGGTTCAAGCACAAGCAAAGATGGCTCTGAGATCTTTACAACATCAGACATATGAGAACCTCTGCAAGGTCAGGAAGCATTGCAAGCCCTCTGATAGCAGAGGGAGAGCATGCATCTAAATCTCTCCTTCAGCCTGCAGAAAAATACTGCTACCAAAGTCTAGGCAAAACCCCAAGAGAAACAGAGTCCTGCTCCAAGTTGCCCAAATTATAAAAGTCCAACTCAGTACTGTTATATAAAACGTGGTTGTAATACACAGCAAAAGTTATAGAGAAACTGGGTTTGTCTGGATGAGATGTGCTGAACCCACTCAAGGCCTGTGCTGAGATCATGTCTGGTAAACCAGAGAAGCGTGAGACCTTCGACAGCTCAAGCAAGCAAGAAGGAAATTTGTCAAAATGAAACTCTTACCTAATACTTTTTATTTCAAAGGATTGATTTTTTTTCCCCATCTCCCTCTGCTTTTTCTATTAAGTGCAGATAACTGTCAGTTCAGATGGGAATGCTATAGCTATGTCTGTGCCACAGCAATGACAACCACAAAAAACCTCTTTATCCTTTTATTAGAGATACAGGGAGGAAAAAAAGAAGGAAAAGGTTGAATATTTGCTGCAGGATATTACAGGCTAAAGGGCCTGATCTCAAAAATCCAAACTTTATTTCTCTGGTGTAACATCATACAGTGAACCATCTGAGCTATGGCCCTCTTTCTCTGGACCCACTTATTCCATTTAAATTAACCTGTCAGGTCCCACATATTTATGTGGGATTTTTCTCCACTGACCAGTGGATATTTCTTGCCATCTCAGACCACCATGACATCTTCTATAACCAGAAGCTCCAACACCTTAGCACAAGGGTAACTTTGATAACTCTTCTTTGTGTCCAGCTTGTAGCCAGCAAGATCACACATCCTTCTCGGGAAGCAGTGAGGTTTACCCTCCAGGTTCGATGAAAAAGAAAAAAGCCCACACCAAACCCCACAGTTTCATGTTGAAGACATTGAGCTAGGAACAATCTTTCCTGGGGACACCAGTGAGCTGCAAGAGCAGTAAAACCAGGAATGACGTACCAAGGCCATTTAATTCCTGTAACCTGTACATGTACCCTAATGGGCTCAGCAGCCATTTCTGTAACTTTTTGGACTGAAATCCCATTACCAGAAGTGTGAAGGACCTTCATCTGTGCTACTGGAAGCTTCACACAATTAATGAGGTCTGTAAAAAGTACAAGACAACTTCTTAAAAGAAAGTGTTGGCAATTCCCACTGAAGCAAAAGGCTCCTAAGCCAAGGAGATAAACAAGGGGCTGAATTTCCTGGGGCACAGGTATCGTTGCTGAGCACACACTGGGCTTGCCTGGCTCAATGTTAATGAAGATGGATTGAGCCAGGAAGGATCACAACCCAACCAACCAGAGAAACTGCAAGGTAGCTCTCCATGGAGCCTGGGGTAGAGCCCAGAGCTGCTGTATTGATACTGATGACAAAAATAAGTGATCTGGCAAAAAAAAGTCTCCAAACAATCATTACACCAGTAATTGGAGATGTGACCTCTCTAATTGCCAACTTCATCCATCCTTATACACCTTATTCCACGCTGGCGAGGTGCTCAGGCTTTGTACTGAGGAGTAAAGGAGTGTGGATTCCTATTTTAGATTTTAAAGCCCTGTCAGCAAAGTCAGGGTTATTTCTTAAAATAGCTCAGGCCAGAATCCAGCTCAAGGACACTGCACACAGCCAGTGCATCCATTGAGGTAAATGAAAGTCACTGTGAAAACACACAGCCATTTTATATTTAGGTGTTGTGAGAAGCTGGGGCTGGCCAAGTTCACATCTTCCCTGGGAGCACCTGACACTGTCCAGTCAGATGTCTTTAGGTCCAGCCCCATCAGCACCTGTTCTGCCCAGCCCAAAAATCTGAACTCCTTCTATTCAGCATCACATCATTACTCAGCTGAACTGCATGCTCCTGATGGGCCTGGTGGGAAATACAGCACAGGATCAAGTCCACCCTGAGGTAGATGTAGGTGCCTCAGTTTAGCTTGGTTTGCAAAAGCTTTGCACAAAGAGCATCATATAGCCTGCTGCTTTGTAATTCCACCACATGAAACATGCAGGACAGAGAGAAAATACATGTTTATTTACTTGATAGGAGATACGCAGCTGACAAGCATTTTTGAGTGATAAATTCAGTTCATTTCATCCAAGATCCAAACCCCACTGAAAGGCAAAATATTCAGTGTGCCTCCACTCAGCTTAGCTCAACCCTATCATTCATCCTCCGCTGAAGCCAGTATGGTTCCCACAGAGAACCCTGGGATGGCTGCCAAGTATTTCTCCTGATCCACAAAAACCCCGTTAGCTCTGATACCCTCCTGATGGGACTTTGGGAAATGGTGAACATTTCCTCTATGCAAAAACATAGAGACATTTTGGCAACAGGGCTCTCCATAGCTGAGGAACCCAGAGGACCTATATATCATCTGTTTCATGGAGTCCTCTCAGACAGAGCCAAGTGACAGTCACGGCTACACCCAGAAAGGTGCTGAGGTACTTAACTGCTATTTGAGGACAAAGGCATCAGTGAACTCAGTGCAAGATTTAGATGACTAGAAACAGCTCTTCCAGAAAGATGAGATATTCAAAGGTCTTAGCTGTACAGGAACAGAACTGGGTGAAGTTAATTCAGGCAATCAAACTGTTGTCCCTGCAGCACCTTTCACAGGATGAGCTGAACTTGCTGTGCATGATACCCCTAAAAACACTTCCGTCACAATGCACCATCTACTTTTTGTGTTACACGACTGAAAACCACGGAGGGGTATTTATCCCCTCAGTAACCAGGGAACAAGGCAAGGAGAGCTGAGACTTTGAAAGGAGGTTAAAGAATTGCTCCTTCAAAATTCAGGCACATTTCTGATGCTTGGCTAAGTCTTGACAGGTCTACATTCAGAAGCACCTTGTTTGAAACAACAGTGATATAAACACTGGCTCAAGTTCTGTATCACTCAGCCACTGTTCACTTGTGCAAAACTGAAGCTCCCAAAATCAGCAGAGACATCCAGGCTAGGATCTCTACATGATTTTTTTTCAAGTCATAGAGTAGGGATAATAATCCTCATCTGCATCTTTGTGAAAGTTAGGAAAGCTACTGAAAACATGAAAAAAGGCTTATGTGCCCCAAAACATGTTTTATTCACCTTCTGCAGCTACGCAGTTGATTGAACAAAAGGTATTTTACCTGTTTACATGCTTTGCGTAATTGTTGATACCTTAGCAGACGCCTGATGAAAATGAGTATTTTGGGTTTCTTCATTCACCAGTGAGAATATCAAATGTCATAAACAAAGAATAATTCAAGCAGCATACATATAAAAAGTAAAAGAAAATATGCCTGCCCATATAAAGAAGAAATGGAAAGCTTACCTTTGGACCTGCTGGCCCAGGCAGTCCAAATGCTCCTGGCTGTCCTGGTTCACCCTGCAAGTAACAGCAGTATTGCTGGTAAACACAAATCTGTTACATATAAAGGCTGGGATAGCTCAAACCATTCAGTACATGCAGTTAGAAATATTGACAGCCCTGAGTACCATTATACAGAGATCTGAAAGTTTATGGTGTGTTTTCCTCACAAAAATAAAAGCAGAAAGAAACAAAATGAAAACTAAAGAAGGTCTTCATCTTTTCCCAAAACATAACCAAGTAGCAAGAAATGAGTTCCCTAAGTTGTGAACAGCTCACACTGATTACAGTGTGCAGAGATGGATTCCTTGGAGTCAGCATAATGCATTTGTTCTTGAATTGTGATATTGCAGTGTATATTGCAGTATAAACACATAAGGAATTCTGCAAGGACAAGTATGTCACTGTCCAATCCCACGCCATGTGTGATGTGATGAAGTTGCATCAGTTCTGGTAGCAATACTGGAAAATTGTCACAGTTTTTCCAAAGTAGGACAAGTGTGGCACAAAGAAGAAATGGGATGTAAGGAAAAGTGCTTCTCATCTGTGTGTCAGTCCTTTTGTGTATGCCTACCCTTCCCAGAAGAAGAATCCTTTCCCAAGCTCCTTCAGTTGCCACCAAGTGACTGCCACAAAGGCACAGTGAATGAGATGGCGGAGGTCCACCATCAGGTTGAAGATAATTCTAAGGGATGGTGATCAAGCTGGGGAAATGATGTAAAACTCTAAAACACACTTATATAAGATACTGGAAAACTTGTTTGTAGTTTCATGTTTCAACTGTAGTCCTTGTACAGTCAGCATTTGGTACACTGCATCCTTCCTTGAGCTAACCCTGCACCTCCTCCTCTTCTCTTAGTTTTCATCAATGTACAAGAGGAGCTCAGGACCTTGCTTCTGTGACCAAGACTCCAATATCTCCAATCCATGTCTGCTGTGGAAGCACAAGATGGTCCCCTGCACCCCTGCCATCTCCACTAGCCGAGGACACCTTGCCAGCCAACAAACAAGTGGTCAGGCTCTGCAGCTGCAGCTATTTACCAACAGGTCCCAAACCACAGGCTGCTCCCTTTCCCTGCTTAATGAATGATAACAGAGCTGCTCCTGGAGCCTCCAGCGATGGTTAATCCATAGGACACCTGCCTTGGCTGCAAACATGTGAGGGAGAGTTTTGGGGCCATTAACCTCCTGCCATTTGTTTCTGCTGCTCCTAAAACGGCCACACAAATCCCCCAGACATGTTCCACTCAAGGCAGATTGATTCCCACTGCCTGCCTTGCACTGAAAAGCAGGATTACACAGGAGGCACAAAAAGGCTTACGGCTTCTCCTTTAGCTCCATCCCTCCCAGGGGGGCCAGGTGAGCCCAGGGAACCCTGTAACAACAACAGAGTCATCATCAGCACAGCATTAACACCCTCTGCAAGTGCAGTGACACGAGTAGTGCATCAAGACAAGAATAAGGAATGAGGAGAAACATTTCAACACAAACATTTATTATTTACAATTTCTGGAGGAGCTGCTGCTGACATTAACACACTAGGGACGATTGATGAGCTGCTAATGAGGAACCAGGCACTCTCGGCCACTTAACTCATTTAAGAATAAATTAATATAAAAGCTCTGGAGCTAATCAGACACATAACAACTGAGTCATCTTCATATTATCATATCATCTTCCCTTAGCCTCTCTCATCACCATTCCATTGTCTCAAAAAATTACATTTTAATTTTTTTTTTCCTCCTTGATTATACAGCATCCATCCCAAAGCTCAGAAGCCTCTAGGCAAAAGTAGGATATACATAAGTAGTAAGCCTAAAAGCAAACAGAAAGGAAGCCTTGAAATATTCAAGCATTCCTCAGGAATGATCCTGGCCACTGGGAAGTGAGTCCCAGAGCTGTGAATGTGCAGAGGTGTAGAAAACAAAAAAAAAAAACAGAAAGCAAAACACCACCTAAATTTAAAATGTTACCATTTAAAATCTTCCTATGCACCGGGATGAATGGAGCTAAATATGTTGAGATTGGTAGCTCCCCAGCTAACAGGGACTGCAGCAAATGTGAAGAAAAGGCAAGTTTGCTGCCTGCAGCTGGCAATTTAAAGAACAAAGGAAGAATGGAAAGACAAAAGACAAACAAGCAAGTCAACACACACAGTGAGGAACTGGCTTAGTATTTTCACTTCTAGGCACTGCAGCAGTTTTTTCTTAAGTGTGTTATAAAAAAAGGCTCAAACGAGAAACAGACACAGGCACTGCAAGATGCCACTGCGGGCTGTGATTGTACAGGGCTGGCTTCTTGTGCATTACTTGAAGGGGCATCTTGCTATTTTATGAGGTGGAAAATGTTTGAATTCCTAAAATTCCTCCTGCAAAATATGATTAAGGGATTTCTGACAACAGTGTCCAAAGTAAATACTAGACAACAGAACTAGCTCAGTACTGGATTTAATTTTTCTTTTTTTAAGATGATGACACAGTAAATAGCTAAAGGCCACCACAGTCCAAAAGTTATTTATGTTCTCATATTGAAGAGAGACTAGTGTTTCTGTGTGTATTAGCACTGAGCTCCTGTTCTGTTACACTTATATATTTCGGAGTTTTACAAAGTTTAGACAAAATTCATGCCTTTGAGCTCTTCACACATTTGTCAGATGTGGTTTAAAACTTTAAGGTGCACTTTGATCAAAAACAGTACAACATTAGTCTCCTTTTCCTAGCACCTTGCTTACAGAAAATGAAACAAAACAAAATACAGAAGTAAAATGAAAGACTTAGAGGAGGGTTGATCTTCAATAAACTTCCACAGCAGTTTTATAAACTCTTCAACTTTTCAGAGGATAATTCAATAAAGACTTGGACTTACTTTTTCTCCTTTATCCCCTTTCAGTCCAGGAAAGCCAGGGAGCCCTTCTTCACCCTACAACACCAATGGAGAAAATACCTCACATCAAATGCCATATCATTCTGTGCTATATCTGTGTATTTCAGTCAGTGAGTTGCCATCTCTTGAGAGCTGAGTCCAACTTCTCACCCTTGCTGTAACAATGCTGTGCTCAATCACCTGTAACTTGCTCATATTTGAACAGGTTCACTTTCAGTTTTCTATTCCAGTGCATTCCTGCCCCTCCTTTTCATAATTACCATCGAGAACCAGTAGTTTTCCAAGAACAAGATTAGAGACCTACCCTTGTTAAATAAAAATATTTGAAGCATAGCCACACTTCCTGAGAAATCCTCCTGTTGCCACATTCCAATGTACAAAAACTTGAAGTTTGACATGGCAAACTTACTGCAATGCCAAGTTCCCAGTGGTGTGGGTTTTGGTTTTTTTTTTTTTTTTTTTAATTTAAATAAATGGCATGGAAACTAACATGGAAAATTTTGGAAAAATTCAAATGTAGGATTTTTTTCCCCCTTTATCTTCTCTCATTAGGACAAAAGTCTGAGAGCTTCTTCCCCATCTGCTTTTGTGAAAACTCACTAGCACAGAAAAATCCTTTTGCAAGAGCATTAAATTGGCTAAGAAGTTGATGCATGTATTTCCGAATTGCCTGTATATACATTAGGCTTATCTACATATGCAGATAAATTCAGGTCAAATTCTGCCACATGCAATCTTATTTGGGACTTTTTTTTCTGAATGTCTAGTCTGGCAGACTTAGATGGATGTACTGCTAGGGCAAGGTTCCAGACAACAACAGACAAGTCAAAATCTAGACTTATTTATTTATAGGTGTATTTGTCACTTAGAGGTAAATAAAAGATGGTATCTGAAAAGTATCTGCGCTATATATGCAAATTAAAAGTCTTTACCTTTATAATCACATTTCTCACTAACTGAACCTTCACAAAGCATTCCAGAATTTGCAATGTGGCTGGTGATAAAAATCAGGTCTGCTATATTTGAATGGCTCTCTAATGAGATAGAAAACCCATCAAATAGCAAACATGATTTTTGAGGAAATCATTCGCTCTAAGAGGTCAATATAACTTGAAGGAACTGCTTTTCCATGGCAAAGTGTGTCACACAGGTAGGAGAACAATTTGTGTCTTTTCTATGCAAAGCAAAAGGAGTTTGCATAAGGTCCAGTTCATTAGCTTCTTTTCTTGCCTTCTTTTTTTCTTCTTCTCCTCCATGAAATAGCAACTGCTTGGCAAAGCTGAACAAATTAATCCTGGGAGCAGTCAATAAGCACAGTGCTTATAGAAATATTCATGCAGGACAGGAGAGTATCCACTCGCTTTTCCAGTTTCTCTCCAAGGAGAAAATTGCACAGGAACAACGTAGATTTAGAGACAGGTTTAATGTCCCCTGGGGAACCACCCACTGAAAAGGCTCCAGAGTGGGAAGGGCTCCTGTTTCTGCCCCTTCTGCAGACTTCTAGTAGAATCATTAAGGGTTGAAAACACTTCCAAGATCAAGTCCAGCCAATTACCCAGCACTGCCAGGTCCACCACTAAACCATATCCCCAGGTGCCACATCTGCATGTTTTTTCAACACTTCCAAGGACAGTGATTCCTTAACTTCCCTGGGCAGTCTGTTCCAATGTTTGACTGCCCTTCCAGTGAAGAATTTTTTCTAAGCTCCAATCTAAACCTCCCCTGGTACAACTTGTGGTCATTTCGCCTTATCCTGTTGCTGGTTACCTGGGAGAAGAGATTGCCACCCTACCCTGCTACAACCTTATTTCAGGGAGTTGTAGAGATCAATAAAGTCTCCCTGAGCCTCTTTTTCTCCAGGCTATTCAACCCCATTTCGTCAGTTGACTGCTTTGTATCCCTCAGTAAGCAAGAAAACATGTCAGGATAAGGGCAGGTTCTGTAGGTGTTTGAACCTTAACAAAAGCAAAAGAGGAGATCATGTATCCTGTTCCAAAAAGCTCACATTCATGGGGACTTCACAGGAGTGAGCAGTGGCAAAAGAAAAGCAGAGAGGCATTGGTGCTGCTGTGCTGCACGGGGCCAAAGGAGCTGTGACAGGCAGGGATGGGAGAGCAACCAACAGTTTGCACCCTTAAATTCCCAGCCAGCTGCCAAAACCCTGCTGAGGGTGCAGCTAACTGGAACAGAGTCATGTTGTCATAGCAATTTACTTCATTAGCAACTCTTTTTTTTTTTTTTTTTCCCTCCTAACTTGTGAACTGCATTGCAGAACAATCACCTTTTCTTTTCACTTGTCCAACAGATTTTTTAAATCAGGTAAATCCCAAGTATTGTGCTGAGCATGCTGCTAAGACCTAGGGAAGTCCTGGTGTACCCAAAATCTGTTTTTTCCCCTTAGACCCTCCAATTAGGTCAGCTGGTTTAGAAAATGAGCTCTCCTTTCTCCCCAGCACTTGTGAATTGGGGGAGGATCTGCTGCCATATCTATCCTGGAAATGACTTTTTATGGAAAGCTGCAGTTAGAGAAAGACAAAATTGTCCAAGGAAGAAATCACAGGGACCAAAAATAATGCTGTTCAAGAGGAGTTCTTGGTGGGGATGTTACAGCTTCGGCAATTAGGCTCAATGAAAGGCAACAGATTTAAACGAGAACTTTCCCTTTCCCAGCTCATGAGCCTTCGGTCCCTTCCTGACCCCTCGGAAAACCAGCCACTTGTGTTGTTTCCCCCTCTGAGCTGCACAGCCTTTAATCAAACATTTCCACCAAAGTTAGCAAGGGAATAAACATGGCCATTAGCTCACAGTTGACAAAATATTTGTCAAAAGAGCCTAGAGTTGGCAAGTCTGTTCTAAAGCAAGCAGAAGAGTTTTCTTGCACTGTGGCAGTGAAGTACAGTCAGATGGAAGCAGAGGAAGGGGGGGACAGGCAGTACTGCGAGCACTGAAGTCATGTACTGCCATGGGCTGTGAGGATACAGAGATCACACAGCACACAGCTACATATTTCTACAAATGCCAATTTCTGCTTTTCAATACTTGTTCTACAGTTATTTACTTGAATTACAGCAACTCATGGGTTCCCTGCTTGGGTCGCTGCTGGACACAGTATGAATAAACATTAAATGACAACCACTATGCTTCAAAGCTTCCTTTAAAATTGCAAGCAATATGTAAATATAAGAAAGAAATAGCAGAGGCAGAGAGCACAGGGCAGTGGAATAGCAGCCAAGCAGACACGATCCACAAATACTCTGGGATGAGCCACACTGGGAGAACAGGTAGGCTCTGACAGCTGGCATTGAGCCCTGTGGGGAACAAAAGTCCATCACATTCTTTGCACAAAGGCCAAACCTGGTTGTGCCACTGAGAGGGATTAAAACAACCCTTTATTCCCACAGACTGGCTGCACTCCCAGCTTCAACACAATGGGAAGCGGGTTGTGACACGGGTTGTAAACCACACTTAGCTGTTAATGCCATGCACTCTTATTGTCACCCATCTATTTTATGAATATCTGAAATTCAAAGGCTGTCCTTTCCTGGAGAAGCATCAGGACCAGAATAGGAAGGTAAACAAGAACCAGGAAAATGAGAAACATCAGAAAAAGAAGAGTCTACTGATAAAGAGGGAAACAGACTAGAGCTTCTAAGGCATCTTCCCTTAGGCTTAGCCTACATTTTCTGGGGTAGTTTTACACTTCAGATGGGGTGATCTTTTGCTTTTTCAGTCAATAGTTTTGTGGCGATAACTTGAATGTGCAGATAGTGGTACCTGAGAGGTATTTTGCAGTAATAAATATGACATTTGCAGTAACAAATACGCTTGGCTTAGGAAGTTCCTAAAAAATGAAATACTGCAAGCTCTGAGGATGCAGCACTAGAAAAGTCTCTCTGAAAACTCCATCTTTCATTCCTCAAAGAATTGATAACAATTCTGCAAGAAAATTAAGAAGGTTTTCTGAGCCATACTAAAACAAAAAGTTTAAGTAGAATTCAGTTAAAAAGGATAGAATTTTGCATTTCTTTGTATTTGCTTTTAAATGGAAGCATTCAGAGCCACAAAATGGATACAAAGTAAGGGGTAACCACTACTTCTGTTCTTCCAGGGGGCTCTCAGAGCAGGGTTCACATGGGAACATGGATTGTCCAGACCCAATGGACCAAAGGAAATGCCACATCATGAGGAACTTCAAAGCACAGGGAACTGTCAGCTGCTGCAGACAGAATATTGGGGTGATGAAAAATAAAAATACTCCTCTTGGCTTCAGCCATTAAAAAAAAATAAGTGATGTGGGTAAGGACAGACGCACCCAGAGAAGTTCCTTTGTAACTTTGTGTACATGAACAGAATTATTCCATTTCTATATTTGAGGAAAGATGTCTTCCAAGTACACTAGCATCCCGTGGATTTACCAGATCACGCCAGCTCCGGGTTAGCGATCCCTCCGTACTCCCTGTATGCACATGTACCTTAATTTATTGTAGGCTGTGCAAAGATTCACCTCATTTGGGTTACAGTGAGCCCCACTACCCCATAGATTCACCTGAACACTATGTTTATGGTCTGTGACCAAATTATATCCACATTTTTCATGGTTTAACCCCAGCCAGAAGCCAAGCCCTGCGCAGCCACTCAATCACTCCCCCACTAGCGGGATCGGGGAGAGAATCAGAAGGGTAAAAGCTGGAAAACCCATGGGTTGAGATAAAGACAGTTTAATAGGGAAAACAAAGCCACACACACAAGGAAAGCAAATCAAGGAATTGATTCCCTGCTTCCCATGGGCAGGAAGGTGTTCAGCCATCTCCAGGACAGCAGGGCCCCATCCCAGGTATTGGTGACTTGGGAAGAAAAACACCATCACTCCAAATGTTCCCCCCTTCCTCCTTGTTCCCCCTCACTTTATATAGTGAGCATGATGTCACATGGTCTGCAATATCCCTCTGGTCAGTTTGGGTCACCTGTTCTGACTGTGGCTCTTCCCAAGCTCCCCTGCACCCCCAGCTTTGTCCCCAGCGTGGCCGTATGAAAAGCAGAAAAGGCCTTGGATCTGTGTAAGCTCTGCTCAGCAAGAAAAAAAGCATCTCTGTATTATAAACACAAATCCAAAACACAGCCCCATACCAGGCACTCTGAAGAAAATTAACTCTACCCCAGCCAAAACCAGCACAATATCCCATGTAGATCCTGGTATGTCTGAGTGGAGGTAACAATGAAATTACAGAGAAAATAACCTTAATTGCTAGATGATACATTTCATCAGAGTGGGAGAAACTAGTGCACAAATTTTGCCATATCCAGCCTCACAAAATTTTTTTTCTGAAGAGACCTAAAACAGAGAAGGAAGGAATCCGCAGGTATAAGGAAAGACGCAGAGATAGAACAATTTAGTTCTACCTGATCCTAGAGAGACATCAGAAGTATATAAAGGAAAAATTCCCCAGTGATGTTTTTAAGCAATCCACTTAAATTTAAATTTTTTTCTTTCCCCTATTTGCAGCTCCTCAAGAAGCAGCCAAGTTTACAAATATTTCTTCTAACTTGAGAACAGCTGTGGCCTATAATCACGTATTTTATTTGAATCTCTGGGTTGCAGCCTACATTAATGAAAATAGAGCAAACTAAACAAAAAAAAAAAAAAAAAAGGGGAAAAGTCAGTCCAAAACACATGGTTAGATTCTCATTTGTCTGTCAAATTCAAATAAATCACTGGACTTTTCCTTCAGCATACAGAGCAAGAAACAGAAGATAGATCATTTTGAGGTCAATTCCATACATCTTATATATTTTATCTTCCAAACCGGTCTACCTCTCACATAAAAGTGCCACTTTTCTAATCCTTGTATGAAATTAAAAATTCTAACCCTGTCACAAAATGTCAATGGAGGTGTCCTTGGGAGTCCTGCAAAAAATCTGCCATGCAGAACCCCATGAATCACACATTCAGCATGTTGGCAGCTGCACAGACTGGGGGGTCTAGAGCCAAGGTAGGAGACAAAATAGCAAGATCTGAAGAGAAACAGAACAATTGGGCAAGATGAAATGAAAACAGAAGTAAAATGGAACTGTGCAGTGGTGGCACTTCACTATTAAGACACCCCTCTCTCCTTTGTTAATTAACTTCACAGCATCCCTGTGAAATGAGAAGGGAGTGAAAGCAACTGTAATAATCCTGTCACCTCATGAGGGTGCTGAGCCAGAGGTACAGGGAAGCAGAGGACAGACGGAAGGTCCCAGAGTCTGGGGCAAAGAGAGAAACTCACTCCAGATTTCCTGTGCACTAGGTCAGTGCCTTAACCATAAATTTATTCTTTCTCCTGGCTCTTTGGCCTGCTGGTATGCTGATGTTCATGAAGAATAAATGAGAATATGATGGGTAAGCATCCTCCTGCTGATCCATGGTTACACACTGAACTGTCCCCAGTGTTCCATGAGTCACGTGCAGTGGGAGGACAGAAGAGATGTCACAAACTGAATGGGGTCCTCAGGTTCAAATGTCTTAGAACACTTCCAAGAGACCTCACGGTATGGAAGAATGCAATATCTTTCTTTTCAGGGTTCCTCCATTCAAGGGAACAAACCAATGACAAAAGAAATGTTTTATGGAACTATACTGTAAATTTTGAGGTGGGGGGTTTTGGTGGTTTTTATTTTAGAGAGGCAAGGCAAAGACAGAGGTTTCCTTAAAAGCCAGGGATGACACGCAGATCATCTGAGAGGCAGAGCTGCAGTGAATATATGTCACCTAGTTCCATTTCCAAAAGTTTCTGACCAGATAGGCAGCACAAATGACTGCCATTCTCCAGTGCCCACATGCAGGATTCTATTAGCTTAATGATGCTAAAATCCTATTAATATCTTGGCAAATTTGACACCAAAGCTAGCGTAATCTTCTGCTTCCACATAAAATAAAAAAGTTAATCTCAACTTGGACTTTATTGCAGTAAAGAATAAGAAAGAAATGAAGAAAATCTTCTCTTCTGGGTCTCTGTATTATATTGTGATGTAATAAACAGAATGGTAATGTGGGCATGATACATAGGGGTCAATAGAAGTCATAGGTTCCGAAGGACTATCAGGAAATCCAGCCCAGTGCAAACAACTGTTTAAATTATAACTGTTGGCATTTTTTCTATTTCAAACACATGAAAGATTTATTTAATCCATTACACAGAAGTCAATTGTCCCCAAAAAGTACTTTCCCAGAAAAAAAAACTCAGGGAAACATGTTTTCAAAAGCTTTCTGAACCCTTGAATCTTATCATGAATATCATGGACACCACCATGAGACCAGAATGGTCCTTGTGACCATCCATTTTATGGTCACTGTTGTTCTGGAGAGAGCAGCTGCATCAGTTTTCAGAGATTTCAACCGATACCTTTCTCTCAAGAAATCTGATATTCCAAATTTTTATAAAAATACGTAAAGCAGCAGCTGGGTTGTAGTTAATTTGACACATGGTGACATATAAGTTTGGTACTGCAGGAGGAAAGATGCATCAAAGCTCACTCATGTGGCACAGATCTCCACTAATCAAGGGCACTGTAGAGTTCAGGATAACATAGAAACATCCTAAAGACTTCAAAGCTGTCACTGGTGCCCAGAATCCTGTCCATCAGCTTTGTATTATCTGCCTCCCCACCATGACACCTCTTCACTTCCTACACAGGTGATTGCTGAGAAACTGTGGTGGTCAGGCACCTCTGACAGCTCCTGAAATGCTGCTTCATCTCCAGCCCAGGCTGAGCCACGTGGAACATGGAGCAGAGAGCACAGAAGAGTACAAGAAGGAGCTCTTCTGTTTGAAAGACTTCTGTTCAACAGCTAGAGTTGCTTAATCAATTGCTGAAACGTTCAAATTAAGAAACAGGCAAGAGTTTGCAGAGCTATTTATGACTGAATGTAATGAATAGGAGATAAAATATAATTGGAAACAATTGGTACCATAATCCCACTGCACAGACGAACAACCTGACAAATAAACTGGACTACAATGAGTTGGATTTGCAGAAGTAGAACTAATAGATCCTGAAAGTCCATTTTCTCTTGTTTGCATGGTTGGGACAAGAGAATCTTCAATTAAAGATACATTTCTTAGAAATCTTAAAATATGAAAAACATAACTCTGCTCCAAAAACTACTTTGTTCTGAAGCACAAGTTGATGCTCCTTGCCAGAACCTGACACTGCTCGGGACCAGACAAACAGTTTGCCAAGTGCCAGAGGGAAGTGTTCATTGAAACAGAACAATATTCCAGTCATCTATCATGGCATTGATGAATTAAAGTCCTTACATCTAAAAAAAGTACACAGAAAATGGTTCTCATCTTGTGGATGATTTGATATATACTGGTTGGTATTTTTTCTTGCAAGAATAATCTATAAATACCATTTTCTCTGCTTCTGGGAAATTTCTGATTCTTCAGATCATCCACATACCCATCGAAAATTTCCATAGCTCCAAGAAGAGCATTTTAAGGTGGAGTAATGTGTCAGAGCTCTCCAAACTCTGGTGTTGATCTGCTCTTAACCCTCTTCTGCTACTGATATTCCACATTCACGCCATAGTCCATCTTCTGGTGCCTCAGGATTAACTGCATCATCTAGTCCATGATTCCTCCCCTCCTTGCAGAGTCCCTTTCTTTAAATCTCTCCCTGCTGGGTAAATTTGCCAAATCATTGATCATTCTTCTCGTTGCTCTCTGCAAGAGCAAAACACCTCTCTCCACAACTCTCTTTAAATGTCACACCCAAACGGTAGAGAACATCTGCCTAAAGTCTTATCACCACCTACTTATAACCTGGAGTGATACACTGATGTTCACTGTCAAACACACCTGAGGCTGCTCAGTCAAGTCTTTGCCAAAGCTATAAATCTCTTTGATCCAGCCAGACACAGGGGTTGGAACTAGATGATCTTTAAGGTTCCTTCCAACCCAAACTATTTTATGATTTTATGCTATTTCTTTATAAAGTGGTGCTGCTCCCTAGGTCTTTTTCAGCTCAGAGATCATGACAAAGGTCATGACCCTTCTTCCCATTTTACTTGGACACTGAGGTACAAGAAGGGGAAAAGCTCTGGTCAAGATCTCCTTTGGAGCCAGTGACAAGGACAGAAATAAAAACGGAGTCTCCAGAGACCCAAACCTACTCACAATACCAAATGTATCAGATATCTTTGAAATAACAACCACTAAGGGTCCACACACAGCTTCAGCAGGAAATCAAGTATTTGCTGTGAAAAAACCCTCACATTTTCCTCATCTGGCACTTAGTACTATGTGTACATTCATTACTCAGCAGGGCCTGACACCCAAAACACCATTGTCCTGTCAGTGCAAGAGATAAAAGGCCTTGTGGGCTTTGGAAGACACAAAATCTCAAGGCAGAACTTAAGAAAAAGGGTGAGAGACCCAGGAGTGGAAATTAGAGGTGTCCAGAGTTGCACTTGGGCAAGTTAAGAACAGCATAAAATCCAGTGCTGCCCTGTCTCAGCTGCCCTCAGAGAGTCCGTGCACAAGGCACCTGCACCCTCTCAACCATCACCAAGCCAAAACCAGCCCAGCAACATCTTTGAGCAGTGGAAAGGGGAAATTCTGTCTGCTTAACTGGATAGATTAACTAGCAGGGAGAGGGGCAGGGAATGCTCAGGATACCTTTGACAGACCAGTGATAGCAACTTCGTGTAATGCCTCAGCTTTCTGTGCTTCATTAGGCTACAAGCTGCACTTCAGAGGATGTGCTCCAGACTGCTGGGAAAGCTGTTTTATTTTCCGGCTAACAGGCAGATAATCCATACCTATCCACTGCAATATCACTCTCAGGAGCATCCCGTATTCCAACAAGATTTATCAATTACAGAATCAAGAAAATCTTTCCCCTGCTCTCCTCCCCCAGTTTATTTTCAGAAGAAACATGAAGCTGGCAAATCTCTCTCACATGCTTCCTTTCCCCACTGCCAGTGGATCTTGGCAGAGAAATCCTCTAAAGAAATAAGTGCTGGAGACTTTGCAAACTTCTGGCTGCCAGTAGATGTCATTGCATACCAGCAATGTACCTGCCAGCCAGGGGCCACTGCTGAAAAGTAATACATGTTTTCTAAGTTTATGTAAGGAAAAAAAGAAAGAACCAAGTTACTAGTACTCTTACACTGCTGAGAATTAAACTGTCACAATCACAGTAAGTATGTGAGCTGACTTCGAGCTGTTTATTGCAATCTGCAGCTGTTATTCTGGGTCACAGAAACCCACAGAATTTATCTAAAATCCTCTAATTATGGTTAAGAAAAAGAACTGCATCAAACCATGGTTATTTAGCTGTGCACAATGTGCTTTAACTACAGTTAAGGGGACACAAAAATACTCAGCATGCAGACCAAAATTGGCCACATACACAAGAGGATTCAGAACATATTAAGGCAGATAGTAACATTAGTAGACCTCACCTTTTAATAAGAAGCTTCTGAAAAGAAATCACAGATATTAACAACTCCAGTGAACTGCATGACAGCCTTATGAAGTACATGAGGTATTATTATACAGATGTTTAAGTGATGGACTGAGAGGTTAAGTGCTGAGTGACCTTAACCAGATGAAGTCAGTAGCTAAGCATTGTTCCTGAGAGAGATGATTCCCAGCACCAAAAAAAAAAACAAACAAAAAAACAAAAAACAACAAAAAAACCCCCCCAAAACCCTTGAACAAACAAACAAACCAACCAAAAAAACAAACAAACAAAAAAAAAAAACAAAACAAAAAAACCCCAAAACAAACCCAAAACAAATCCAAAACATATATTAAAAAGCCCTGCAGATTGTGCTTTCACTTTTCATTGCCAGGTCAGTTTTAGCTACACTTACATTACTTTTTATTCTGCAATAAAATAAGAAGAACTGAGTGCTAAGAACGTTAGAACACAACCCTGAGGAAGCAATGTTTCCATAGTCACTGTCTCCAAGGAACATCAGTGACAGGGCATTGGGGTTTTGTTTTGTCTTCAAATTTCAACTCAATGTTATCTCTAAATTTGGAGATGTTTTCCCATTTTCTTGCTGTCAAGATGTGCTCACTGAAGGATCCAGCAGGGATGCTGATGCACCAAGGCTCCTGCAGCCTGCTTCTGCCTTTGTCTCCTCAGGGGAAACCCTTCAGCTCACCAGTCCTGGGTAAACTGGGTGGCATTTATGAGTTCAGGGACTTGGTGACACTACCTGAACACCACAGCAGCCCAAGCAAGGTGTGTAACCTCACTGGAGCATCTTCCCTGCACTGGGCTCATGGTTTCAGCAGTGAAAAGGAAACACATATCATCTCTTGGAGTGATAATTTTTTTTTTAATTTGGAAGTTTCAGTAATAAGGACTATTTCTTGGTTCATATAAGCTCAGGTCCCACATCATTTAAGAGCTCACAGAACACATCCTGCTATTAGAAGTTCAGCTGGTTGCTCCCCCACTTTTGTACTGAAGTTGTTTTCAAGGTCTCACCTCTGGCCCTTGGGTCTAAAATATCATTGTCAGCCTGAGCCTTACCTGCAAGCAAATCACACACACCATCCTTCTGGTCCCAAAATGCATCCCTTAAAAATACACAGATGAAAGCTGTCCTTCACCATCCAACCAGCCTGCAGCATCAGACTCCAGCTATGCCTGCAGCACTTTTTGCAGGCAGAACTGCACTCATTTTCGTGTGCCCCAAGTTGCTGGATGCTGGCCAGCCCTGATCTAAAGGCAGAGCGCTCATGCTAATTTGGTAAGTCCTGCTGACAGCACAGCACAGGAGTAAAAAAGCAACAGGGCTTTCAGGTCAGACTGTTTGTATATTCAGCTGCCTTAGGGCAGACAGAGAGCACAGGGCTCTGTGTGGAGAGACTGTATCTAACAGAGTAGATTTCCACAGCTTTTCCAGAAGCCCTAAAAATGGCAGTAAGTCCAATTTGGAAGAGAAGGGAAGGGGAAGCAAAGGCTTTGTTCAAAGGATCTAGAAGGCAAGATATACAAACCTGGAGGGAAAGAGGTTCTTCAGCTTAATTTTAGAGGAACAAAGGGTAGCTGCTTTGCCCAAGGTCAGCAAGCCCATTAGAGCCAAGTTTTAGGTCTGGATGTCCTACAGTCTAGCCCAGAGCCTTAACTATCTGCCTGCTTTTCTCTTCTATGCTGGGTCTTGCAGTCACTGCATCTCTAATAAGCCAAGCCACTTCAGAGATTTTATTCTCCTTAGAAATCCTATAATAATCCTTCTGTATTTTTATCAGAGAGAGTCATTACCATGAAAAAAAATTTGCTAGGAGAATATAGACTTAATCTACTAAGTTCTTCCTCGTATTCATTGCTGCCTGTGTGATTATTAGTATGAAGGGAAACAGATAAAGCACAAAAGAAAAGCTTGGATGCTCTTGGAAATGCATTAGTGAGGGAAGTCCCAGTGCAAAACATAATAAAACCTTCATCCACCACCTCTGCAGAAGGTGGGTGCTCGTGGTTAGAACTTTTTCCTCTGACAAATTGGTTTCCTGTGGAAAAACCATGGTAGTGATCACTTGATACAGTTGTTTCATAACACCTCTCTTGTGCTCCCTACTCTTCTTCAACAGGTGTGGATAGTGTTGGCCCAAGCCCTGAACAGACTATGGAAATTTCTGTTCCTTTTTGGGCAATGAGGGTGTTAGGAATATTCAGGGGTTGTACAAAAGTCTAAGAACAGTTACCAGCAGGCAAGATAAAGGTGTAGCAAGCTCCTGTCCCATCTGACTCAGTCTTCCTTACCTGAGACTTCTCAAAGCTTCTGTCCTGCTGTCACCATTCACTGTCTGCAGAGGCCCACTGTGGCAGTGCATCAGGCAGCTCCTGTGGCAGCTGCCCCTTCTCCACCTGGCACCGCCGGAGTGGCCACTAGTACAACCGCCTCGGCTCCTGATGCTGACTCCGGGGGGTTCAGTATGTGGGTTAATACAGAAGTTGATAGGGCTGATCCCCCTGGGAGTCTAGA
>VZRN01000884.1:29928-47832 GCA_013397935.1 Dasyornis broadbenti
AGTTGTCCATCCCTAAACCCTTCCCCTTTCTCCTCCCTATCCCTAGAACCTTCCACCCTATTCCTTCCCTTATTGGTTGCGTACCTCGAACCCGCCCCTGAGTCCGCCCTGGGTCAGTGTTCATTGGTTTATTCATGTTATGTAATTTGTCCCCATTGGCCCAGGGAATTATCTCCTCCCATCTCCTCCCAATTCCTCCCCTCCTTAAAAGCCTGTGTAACCCTTTGTCTTGTGCCTTTTGTGCCTGGTCCCCTTGAGTGTGTCTTAACCCCACGTCTCTCCCTGCGAGGCTGGGGAATAAAGAACATTCGAATTCGCCAGCACAGGAGGTCTCCTCTCGCTCTTTACTCTCCTCTGTGCGATTTTTACACCGGCTACAGTTGCACCTACCCTGTGTGTCAGGGCATTTCCACCGCGGCGAGTGCAGAGGTTGCTGGGCAACAGTCTGCTTCAGGGGCAGAGGTACCAGAAGCAAACAGCAGCCTAGGCACCTTTGGGTGATCGTGCACTAGACGTCGTCCTGCCTGGCCACGCTGGGCCAGTTGAATGGTCAGCGGCAGCGCGACAGCCCATTGACATCCTGAAGCAGAGAATGTCTTCGTACTGACTACAGGTTTACAGATGTTTTTCATTAATTAAGTCATAGGCACTGTTTTAAACACACAAAATTGTAACCTTCAGAGTAGACTGCAAAGAGGTGTCTCAATACCTGCTGGATGAAAAGCAACTTCATTTTGTTCATTTTAAACTTGCCATCAGGAAGGCTGATTTGCTTCCCCTTAGGCTTTACAACAGAAGAAAGAGTGAAAAATAATTTCTCACTGATATCTCCATCCTACTCAAAGTTTGACAGATTTTCATTTTATTCTCTCCAAAGTCATTACTTTTCCAAGCACTTTCCTGCCTGCCCTTGGCCTTTGGGATGCCAGAAGGGTATCTCAGCACTATTGCGTAATGCTTTGTACTTTGCAAGACAAAGGGATAAGTTTTTGAAAGCCTCCCAGTTAAATTTTGCATGGAGGCATTGGAAGGGCTGGCTGGTGATGTGGATGGCTGTGCCCCAGGAATGCAGACCTCATGCTCTACAGAACCTCCCTTGTCAGACATGGATTCTCTGACTTTGATCGAGTTACTGAAACCCCGTTTTGCTTGAATCATTCTCAAAAATGCTCTCCAGCTGCTCCTGCTGCCCTCACTCATCTCTTGCCTCTACTCCTCTTGAATCAATAGAGATTTGGGTTATAACCGTTCCAGGATCAGGCCATCTGTTTTAGCAGATATCCACTTGAATAACTTCCAGAACACAGCTAAAACATTCCCTTTCATGGTGATGATGTTACAGAATTGGATATTTACCCATGTATAATAATCAGTTCAACAACAGAAGCGTTTGCAAAAGTGAATGAATACATAGTAAAGGGACACAGATTTATGAGAAGAAATATGACAGACTACATCTACTGTGAAAGGATTAAGAACTCCAAGGGCTGAAAGATGACAGTCAACAATGGAAATTTAAGATCCAATACAGAGCAGCAATAGCTGAATCCCACCTCTCCAGAAAATCCACTTGAGAGTGGTTTACAAGGGCACTGTAGATGCGTTATGGAATTTTGGGGTTTTTTTTTATATTTGTGCACAGTAACTTGGTTGCATATGCATGTTTCTGTACATGAAAAGCATCCTCCATCACTCTGAGCTATTTAGGCCTAGCAGAAGATGCCAGACTGCTGCTTGAACCATCACAGTGAACTTCCTGTATTTAAAAGTCACACAAGTCCTCATGTCAACATGAATTAGGTTTTTAGCCACAGATGCTATTATCTTTCAGTTTTCCACTAATGATGTGCTTGACATGTTATATATTCTAATACAAGCATCATTTTGGCTTTAACTTGGTGATCTAGCCAAGGTAATGACTTGGAGAAGCAAACTTAGTGCCTCTACTGTCCTCCTGGAAAAGCACAGCATTCTCCCTGTAACAAATGCTTCAGATCTCACATAAATGCCCTACAAACAATACTTGGCAACAGCGTGATCTGACAGGTGTTTGGCACTGGCACAGCTGGAGAGAAAGACTGTAATAAGAGGATGATTTTAATCTTGTCATCTCAGTCTTTTCAGACAACTTTGTTCCATCAACATTTAGGATGTGAGCCTTGTCCTTTTAAAGGATCCCACAGCACATGCACAGCAACAAGCACACAGACTGCAGCTGTGAGTAAAGTCCAGCATCTCTGATCCAGCTTTCCAGCACTGGCTCATACCCCTAAAAATCAAGGAAACAAAGCTGCCACAGCTAAAGTGAAAAACAAGAATTCCTACTCATGCAGCCATTGCAGCACAGCAGGCAAACAAAGGAGACACATGAATCCTCTCCTTCCAGGTGTTCTCCTGTCTGGGAAGGTTTTAATTTCATAGTCTATTCTACTTTTCTTCAGGAGTAGAGATGATAACTGGCATTGCAGGCACTTGTAGCCCCGCTCCCTGTGGTTCTGGCTACATCTTGGGCACTGAAACAGATTGTGTAGGGACATGGTCATGGCACCAAGTCTGTCAGAGCTCAAGAAGCATCTGGATTGTGCTCTTAGTTACACAGTTTAGTTTTAGGCAGTCCTGAAAGGAGCAGGGAGTTGAATTGGATTATCCATATAGGTTCCTTCCAACTTGAGATATTCTATGATTTTATGAGTCTATGTCCCCAGGCTCCCTTTTAATCAAGCCAACAACATACAGCTGGTGTATCTTCGCTCTGTGTCAGCAGCAGCACTGACATTCAGCCATTGGGTGCACATGGGGCACAAACACCTTGGGTACCAAATACCCTCCCTCCACAGAGGAGAACAAGCTGCCTCAGCTGGCAGAATTACCAAGTAAACACAACAAGCTGACCATAAACTCAGCATCCTCCAAGCCTCCACATTTGTTTGGGCACTCAATGCTATTTGGCTACTCCAGCTGTACACACTGTGAGGTCTCTCTACTTTTCCCCCTCCAGACCTGCAAACCTATTTGCCTGTGCATGAAAGTAATACAGATGGAATGACATTTTCCGGAATTTTCCTGCAGAGTTCAAAATGTAAGAAAACAAGAAGTTGCTTCAACTACAGCACAACTCACATTTTAAACATCATGTTTCTCACCACACTGGTGACTCTCACCACCTGCCAAACACGAGCTGATTTCCAAAGGCTGAATCCTGAGTCTCAAAGGCTAAATAGTGGCTGTCAGTGGGAGGACTGCAGGAGAATGAATGGAGAAATGTGTTCTTTATAGCCCCCATCTCTGCAGACTGGCTCAATAATACTTCCTGCCATGAGCAATGCTCATTTCAATTGTAATTTCACATGATGAATGACCACTATATACAATCAATATATCATAATCGTAGAAAGAACAAATGAGAAGATGCAATGCCCATAAATGCCATGTTCTCTCTAGTGCAGCATTCCTCCTTTCCGATCACAATCCAATATTGTTTTAAATTCTCCGAGCAATTGAGTAGCCGCAGATTCTCTGAAAAACAGCTCAACAGATTCTTAATCTCATTTTCAATATGAACCATGACTTCTTCCTTTATACATTCATCTCCTATATCCTCCTGCCAATCTTTTTCCATTATTCCCTGCAACTTGAAATTTAATTTTGATCATAAGGAAAACGCCCTCAGTTAGGTGTGATATGGTGCTACAGGCAGAAAAACCTAATTCTCCTCTGAAGTCTAGGCATGGAGACTCATCTTTTTGTGCAAAATGGAAAGCTTGCAGCCAGAAATGCCTCGAAATCACCATCTTTTTTTTTTAATGCAAATTAATCCAGTCTTACTACTTGTTTCCCACTGTTGTTCACCAATGAAAGAGTTTTCCAAGACAGATAACCCAGAAATTTTCAGTGGTTATTCTATATCCTCAGTTTTAACCTCCAAGTCGTATTACTCTGTCCTGCCTAATATTTGAAGAACAAAAATATTCCAGCTTTTGTCATTCAGTTTATTAATGAAAAGATCAAATTGAAAGAAAGACTACAACAGACTCCTCATAAGCCAAATTTAATCCTGCTGAAAAATTCAATAAACTCAAAATTATGCTTTCCTTTTGTTTTACATCCTTCCAGACAATTTCTTTAGTGCATTATCCTCCAAGAACTCACTGCTGCTTACACAAAGCAAAGATTATGATTTCAATTTGATAAGATTTTCCATGGCCACTGCACAAAGGAAACTCAAAGAACACGAAGGGGAAAAAGCAATGAACACCCAAAAGCTTGTCTGCAGAAAGAGGCTTAACACAGCATAAAAGTTCCCCACAAAGATCCAACTGTATCACATCTTTTGCATCCTATGCACTCCAAAAGCAACCTCCGAACTACAGAAGGCAAGAGCAAGCAACTCCTTTGTTGGACCACAGAAGGATTAGATCTTACCTTTTCTCCTTTTGCTCCTATGCCATAGGCTTTGCCCTAGAAATGAAAAAAGTATATATGTCATATATATTTCCTATTTTCCTTGTTATGTATCCAAGATCTATCTCTCTTCATATATGGATGCACAAGTCACCTCACTGCTACTATAGGAAAAGCAATTTTCTTTGGGCATAATTCCTTGATAATAATTCAGTGACAAATTAAACTAAAAATCTTATCCCAAATTCTCCTACTGCGGCCAGAAAAACATTTTTTATTCATGGCAGAGTCTGATATTACATTTCCAAAAGCAAAGTTGCTAACAACTCTTACTGGAATGAATTTTGCATAGGGTTAAAGATTTTCTTGCCTAAAAACTCAGTCTGGCATTTGCATTAATTGCAGCTGGGGAAGGCTCTCTCTTGGTCATCTGAATGTAAAAAGTCAAGAGCGATTTGCATCTTCTTTGTATTCAGTAGTCTCATATTGTCCCCAGCAGATGTGCAGCTGTGGTATAATCAAGTGCATCCAAGTTACATTTTTAATTAGAAGGTCCATACTTTACATATTTAATTAGAAGGTCAATACTAAGTCTGTTATCAGCTCTGTCCAGGGATGAACCCTCCATTTCCCCTTCTCCAACAGAGGACAGTGGGTGCCAGGAAGATCAGCTTGCTCCTGGGATTCAGGTCCAGCAGAGGGAACATATTTGACCAGGGCACACAACATTGTGGACAAGTTCTCACCATAAAGGAGAAAACAAGGGTATTTCTTACTTACTGACTCTCCTTTTTCTCCTCGGAGTCCAGGGAGCCCTGGGAAGCCTCTTTCCCCCTTGAAAAAGAAAGTGTGTTAATATCACAGAGTTAATTCATTCCTTTCTTAGACTTAGAAGGAAAGTGATGCAACAAGGGTTTTACTGAAATTATGAACACTTCTGGCCCCACCAGTCTCTACAGCCAAGCTTTCAGCTCCTGTCCTAAGCACTGGGTGTACCTAATTGCATGTCTTGAATATCCAAGTCTTCAGATTGATTTCTATTCTATTTTTCACATGAAAATAAAGGTAGAAGCCTTCAGAGTGTACTTGAAACGCAGAGAGTTTTCTTTCAAAAGTCCTTATCTTTTATTAAGGTAGGGAGTACTTGGAAAGGTGCTTTGCATAAGACCTACAGGGTATATTCCTAAAATGTGCCAAAATAACCTGAAAATATTAAGATTTTAGAGCTTTTTATTTTTTATTATTTCAAACCCCTTGTTTTCAGTAACACTCAATTGTCAGTATCAGCCAACTCTCCTTTCCTTCCCAGAAGTGTGCAGCACACACAGAGTCACTCTTCCTGCTTGTTCCAATTGGAGAGAGGGAAAGTAACACAGAAAAGAGACAGTTGAAAAGATACAATTTATGATGGGTGGAAAAATCATAACTGGAGAAGGAAAAGAGAAAAATAGTCAATCAAAAACCATGAAAAATCTTTTCTTCCCTCTTCTCCTAAAAAGTGCAGAGGTAAAAGGGATCAAGAATCAAGATACAAAACACAGCACAACGTGCTCATCTATTTGTGCCTCCCATCATCTTTTGTTGGTAGGGAAATCAGGCACTGTGGACATCAGTATAGACTTCGCATCAAGCTGAAAAAGTCTCAGATCTGGAGCAGGACCTTCCAGTACCACAGCATCAATAAGTCTGATGACCCCTGCTTTCCCCAAATCTCCCCACAGCAGGATTTAAATTTGTTTCTATCCAATTTATCCTGATATCATGCCCCCTCAAAAAATGTGCTTAGCAGCATCAGACACTGGAAACATTTGTCAGGATCATGCTTTCTTTTCCCCAGGTAAAGAAATGCTTTTCAAGGCACCGGAAATATGAGTTTCTTTCTTTAACATTTCTGTTTTGGTTTTTGCTGAAAGAAAGAAAACTCACAATGCTAGTAACATGTGCAAAAAGTTATGTCACAGTCAATTAAGAAGGCTGTGGTAAAATTTATAAAAATTTTTATGCAACCATCTCTTTTAAGTCACTTTCTAATTTGGAGGAAAAGATACATCCTGCTAGAGCTTATCCAATACACTGAACTTCACAAACTTCACAGTGGCAGGTAAGCATTGCAATTTCTATGTGGACAAAAACACATCTCACAGAGAAAGGATTTTCTCTAAACTTGGATCAATAGCAGTGCTGGAAGAGAAACGAAGCCTGTTGATCATCATCCATCCCAGTGCCCCAACCAGCCATTCTGGCTGCCTGCAAACAACACAGTCTGCAGAGGGACTGTGGAAGGAAAATAAATTAGACTGGGTTGTCATTAGCATCTAAAATTTATCAATAGGACGCAGCTTCAGACATATTAGCCAATTCTGCCACAGCTATTTCCTGCCTAAATCTTTCCCAGCATGATTTTTACCGTATCTGCTTCCAAAACACATCAATTGTGTCGTAATGTATTGCCCTCAGTTTGGCAGCATGGGTGATTGAGGCAGAGGTGTTTATCTCCCAGGAAATTTTCCCACTTTTTTAATAACTGCAAGCTCTGCTGTCTTGCCCTTCCTCTGAAGGCTTAGAGAAGATCAGAAACTCATCATTTTCATCTTTCTTTAATAAATACCAGGTGGTAATGTTGGGGAGTCGCAAATAGCATTGGATTCCTTCCCCACGGCCTGCATTTTAGCCTGGGTAGCTCAGTACAGTTGCAGAGAGAGAGGAGGAGAGCAAAACTCGTTCTTGAACATAGACAAGGACTTTGACAAGCTGGACCTGGCGATAGTGATGTAAGAACTGCCGTCAAGAGTAGTATATGTTATTTAATCACATCTTTGCAAGCTGGGAGAAAAATCTACTACTTGCTTCATTTAGCAGATAGAAAAGCTAAGTAATCTGTCTCAAATCATCACATTTGTGAAAGGAACAAGAGGGAGATGTCTTTACAAACAAACTGTGAGGCCTGCTGGTAGATAAGGCCAGATACTGATAGGTGAAAGAAGCAATGGGAGGAACCATAAATTTCATAGGAATTCCATTAATTGACACAGACTGTTATTCACCCAAGGCAGTGTTAAATCCCTGGATTTAGAGAAAAAGAACAGAGACACAAAGAAAACAAAATGGGGGGGGCGGGGGGGGGAATGTGCATTAGAAAGGGGTTTGTATTAGGCAATTCGGGAAGTCTGTACCTCTCAAGTACCTCAGCCAATGGAGAAAGAGAGTGGGAAACACGGCCAGGAAATTAGGATAAAAAGAGGCTGTGTCCTCTAACAATTTGAGAGACCCCATGGGAAACTGTCCCATGACCTCTCCCTTTATGTGAATAAAGTTATAGGACTCCTCTGTCTCCTTTTTGGACATAAACTTCTGGTGTTTGCGGATTAATTTTCTTGACATTTGTAATAAATTGTTGTCAGATCCTGGATTCAAATGTCTTCATCCCCAAGTCCTTGAGACTGTGACACAGTCCTGCCTCATCTGTGTACGAGTCTCAAACCACTATAGCCAGGGAAAATCACACACCTCTGCAGCAGTGGGCCAGCCCTTTTGGAGTCTGTTCCAGAAAACCTGCTGATGCTGTGCTTGTAGATACCCTCCTCTGTATTCCATTGGTGTGCCCTGCACACCAGAACTGTCCCATGTGACACACTGAGCCACCCTCACCAGCACAGAGACCTTGGCAAGCAGGGAAAGACAATGGGAGGTTGCTGCAGGGCCCTTTTGACATTATCATCATTGTCTTTTCTGCAACCTCCTCACAACAGTCATGGCTTTGCCATTGCTCAGAATAGCCCACCACTATTTAAGCTGTCACATAATAAAATAGAAAGCTCCTATTTATATATACATGGAAGCACAAGGAACCTTTTTCTGCACTTTCAGCCAGGCACATTTGAACAGTAATGAGCCCATGTTCTTTCATTCCAGCCTACATAAGGCATATTCTTATCTCCAAAACTTCTCCATGCAGACAGCAGACCAAGCTTTGCCAAAAGATAACACATCTCTGAGGACATCTGACCTTCCAAGACCCAGAGATTTTTCCTTTCCCCTTCCACAGTCTTTCATAATGACAGAGTGACTTCTGGTGGGATGAAACTCAGTTGTTCACCAAACAGGTAAAAATTCAGTGACTCAATTTGCAGAAGTGATTCAGATGGAAACAGTTTCGAATACAACTTTTTCCCAAACATCTTTTCAATCACACAAATGGGTAAAACTGGGAACCACCAACACCACTAACGTTCACCTCTTCAGCAGTGTTGTGACCCTCTGTTTTCTTCCTGCACAAATGCTCTCTTTGAGTCTGTTCCCTCACAGCTCTATTTGTAACCAGGCATGGAAGGAAAATGCGTTTATGCTGAATGCACACGTGTATATCAAAGAAGCTTGCAGAACATGCAGGGTAATATAAAGGCTGTGCTGTGAAACTTGAAGCACCATCACAACCACTCTCCTACCCTTTTTTCTAGGAAGAAGAGTACTGAGGGAAGTGGCCTATATTTAACATCATGACTCAGACAATCTTGCTAAGGATAGCAGATTGTGACTGATCCTCTATCCCTAGTCTCAAGAAATTTTCTAGAGTGTGACTGGAAGGCTGCTACCTAAACTATGCACATACATTACTGCTGAGCAAGGCACAGCATGGAAGCAGCACCTCATTTTCCGGGTGACCTACCGTGGAAGCTGTGCATGACCTAGTGAATAACAGTAATTTGCAAAAATGCCAGTTTAGAAGATACAGGAAAGGATTTTGCTACACGTTTACTCTAAGAATGATATAAAGCAGCAAGAGAGAAGCCTAAATGCAAGCGTAGAATAAAGATAAAAGATGGACAGAAACTTCTGCAGTCCCAAGCTCATCCAAAACGGAACTTGGTCATATACTAAACTGACTCTTATTTTTCAAAATCTTCAAATCCTCAAATTTACTCTGAAATTCTTTCCCTGTTGCTGTTTTTATTAAACAAATGAACTAGCAAATATTACTGACCTTTTGACCTTTGGGACCTTCAAAGCCAAGTGGACCCCTCTCCCCCTGAGACAAAAAAGACATGATTAATCAAACTGATCTTCTCATTTTATAATCAAGCAAGGGGCTCAATCCTGCGACTACTGAGGACAACAAAAATGTTTTCAGGTTTAAGCAGAGAAGAGAATAAAGCTGACATGCCCTCAGGAGCAATGAAGCTGGTTTCTCAGAGGTCACAGTCAGAGCCAGAATAAGCAAGAACATTGCTTTTAAAAGCTATGATATTTTTTTCAGTGTGGCCACATTTACCTTCAGAGTCTGTTTCATTTTATTTGAAGAAGGATACACATAACTAAGCTGGATAAGAATAATCACTTTATTTTCAGTGTTGTTGCCAAGACCACCAGCATGATCAGAATCACTAAACTAGGTAAAGAGAAAACACTTGGGGAAACTTCCATTACCTCTGCAGACATCCCAAATGAAACACACTCTTCTCAACACTCACCTTTTGTCCAGGAGGACAGGAGCAGTTGAAAATCTTGAGATGTCCAACTTGCTCACTGCCAACAGTGGGCCTCACTTCCAGGGGAGGTGCTTCCGTCAGAACCGTGACCTGGCACTGCACCCAAACACCCAAGGTCAGGACAAAGCCTTTGATGCTGGAAAGTTTCCCCTTGCACCCAGTTCAGACAAACCCCACAGGCACTGCTGTGTAACACACAGCCAAATGTGTCCTCCTGAGGAATGAAATCCCACAAAAGCCATTTATCCAAGCAATAGGGGAAAACCTGGCAAAATGAACAATGAACCTCTTTAACAAAGGTCGAGGGGAGAAGAGTGAAAGGAAGTGGAAAGAGAGCGGAAGTTTCTAGTGAGAGTTGGGCACAGGAAAATAAGCAGCAACTGGCACTGTTTTTCAGCTGTTCCCACGTAAAACCAGTGGGAAACGTTGAATATTTCATGCTGTATTTCTGTTGTTCCATCATCACTTCGGGCTTTTGTTTCCCCTGACAGTTGACAAGGAAAGAGGAACTTGGAAACTTCAAATTCCTCATACTCATCCCTCTGCAGTGGTCCTCCTCTGGCACTGCTACACTGCCAGTTACACAGTTAGGTTTCAATCACTCTTATTAAACACAATTATAATCCCACACTGCCATATACTCCCTGATTTATGTCATAGATTTAAATGAGGAGCGTTCATATGAAAATGAATAAATGACAAAAAGGAGCTTACTGGTCCAGAGGGGATGTCGCAGCAGGTCTCCAGCTCGGCGTGCCGAGAATCGCAGTAGATCACCATCCGCTGAAGATCAAACTGGGAGACAAAGGGAGGCAACAGTCTCAGGGACAGTGAATTATTAAAGACCGTGTGTCCTTTTGCTTGGACACAAACAGAGCAGGCAAATGCAAACAAAAAACAGATGGTGCTAACTTCAGAGCGCTTCTGTGGATCCTGTAGTCAATCTCTATCTCTCCCTATCAATAATAGACCAATATCTCAGCATGCTCCAAGAGCTGAGATAATGAGACCCTGAAAATGCCTATTCAAATTCTAGTGCGGGTTTTCATGCTAATCCCTGTGCTCTGGCCAAATTTCTGTCTGAGAAGACATGTGCTGGCCACATCTATCCCTCTTAGAATTTCATCTGCACACAAGGTCTGTTTTTCTCCTGTTGTGCCTTGCATCTTCTGACCATTTATTCCTGCGTGAGAAATGTTATGAACACATTTGGTATGCATGTGCCATCCATTTTGCACAGCTAGGAAAGATTATACAAGCCTCAAACACCAAACAATCACACATAAATTATACCCGGGTAACACTGCTGCTGGACAATCAGCCTGTGTGTCTTGACTTTGGTTCATTTGTACTAAGAGACATTTAATATTTGAGGAACAGAGAATATCTCACAACTCTCCTGAGTTAACAAGCTTCTTTTTCCCCCCCCATCTCTTTCTATCATATGTGGAAATATTCATGAGGCTAAGACCAGATGGAGAAAGACCTTTCTGTGTAGTTCAGTACTCAGTTTCATGATATTTGTATACGATTTTGTCTCTGCTTCTAACTGTAGCACATTCTGTGACTAGGCAGGAAGAAGAAATAATTTTCTCATTTTTAATCCCTGTTATGGAGATACAGTCTCACACAAAAAGACAGCAAGTCCTGCACATCATAAGGTGTCAATCTGTCTTAGCTATGTAACACTGGCAACATCTCAGCGATGCTGCCTCAGGAAAAGGGTCAATTTCAACATAAACCCCAAAACCCCATTCATTCACATGCTGCAAACCCAATGCTGAGCATTACCCCAGCTCTAATCAGCAAGTGCAGTACTTACATCAATGGGGACACTGTCATACAAGCGTTTGCCAATCACAGTCTTTCCTTGAATGTCAATGTTTTCCTTGTCTTCAATAGGCAGCATCTGCACCAGTCTGCAGTCTATGTACAGCGAGACAGCCTTGGACTGGATGCTGAGGGCAATTTTGTGCCAGTTGCGGTCGAACAGGTCACTGACCCGTGCGTTTCGGAAAACCACCCTGACAGCGTCCCTGGTGAGCCCCACAGCATTGTACTCCACAGCTTTGTTCTCTCCATCCAGTCGGATCGAGACCTGCAAGGAAACAGAAGAGCTTTTGCTAAGGAACAAAGCCTTCTCCTTCCTCCTGACTGCTTCCCATCACCACCGACACCCCAAAGCCAGGGATGGCAGAGCCTGCGGCGAGAAGCCCAAGCAAAGAGCAGAGGATGGAATTTTGTGGGAGATAGGGACAGGGACACCTGTGCTGGTAGATGAGATGGGGCTGCACAGGCTTTGGTGCAGAGCCATGAGCAGCTAAAGCCTCCTCCTGTGAGGACAGCCCTTGGCATGGTCTCAGCACAGGCCGTCTTGCTGCCAGGGCAGGGTGTAGCACAGGTCAGGGGCAGCTGCCCCAAAGGCACAGAGCTGAACCTGGGTTGGATTCCTCTATCCTGTGCACTCCTCCACTACTTCCCAGCAGTCTCTTTACTCCCATCACATGTCCTTAACTGTCCCATGGGACATGGGGAAATGCTTAATTTCCTGGTATGAAACCAGTCTGCTGAGCTGTGGCACTGCCCACATTTTATTTCAGATGCTTTGAACAGAAAATTAAAGCTACACCCCATCCCCTGTCTCACAAACCACAAAGCAGGTAAATTAGGCCTTTGAAGACATGTAGCTTTTAGTTCATTTACAAACTGATATCTTCTTTTTCCAAAGTCAGGCAGCCTCCAGCAAGCATCAGGCAAGGGTGCAGGCAGAGCCAGGAATAGTGGGTGTGACCACAAGCCGCAGAGCTGGGAGGAGTTTGGGCCACCTTGGCACCGAGCTGTGTGTGATGTGACGAGCCCAGGCCAGGCTGACTCCACATCTGACCCAACTTCTCCATGCAGCTGAACATGGTACTGGCTGGGAATGCCAGCTGGGATCAGTGTTGGCTCAGGAGTGTCGGTGTGTGGCCAAACTTCACATGAAACAAGGCTCATGGGGCTCTAAGGCACTTCTGGCACCATAATTTAAGGCACTTTTGAAATTATTAGTGGAGATACTGAGTGTTCTTTTCTCACTTAAGCAGTTCAAGTTTTCAACTTCCTGCGAGTAATACTGAGTGATACGCACAATTCTCACTCTACAGTAGATAGGAATGTGTGTGGCACAGTAGATCACATTTCATTTAACGAAGTTGCAGCTGACAATAGCTTTCATATAAACCTTTTACCATTGTCTCAAACCCAGTTAGCTAACTCTTCAAACTGCACCTATCCTTCACTGAGAGCTCCCCAAATCCTTTTAAATACCAGTCCCAAAACAGCAATACTGAATTACATGGCTGTGTGAGCCCATGCTGACAGTCCAGTTTAGTGTCCTGGGTCCATCACAACTATATTTGGTTCTGAGCGGAAAAATGTACAGCCCATCCAAACCATTCCTTCTCAAGCACCCTCGAAAACCTAAACTCTACCAAGTTGCTAAGAACATGTGTAGACAGCACTTTAGTAGACACATGCTATTTTTCTTCTGAGAACCTGAGACTACTTGAAAAAAAGTTATTAAATCAAATTGTACAGCAGGCAGGACTCAGGGTTATGGAACTATAAGAGGTGTTACACCCACATCCAGAGCATGAACACATAATGCCTTTACAGGATACCTACAAGTCTGTGCAAAACCTGACATAATTCACTGCTCTGTAGTGCATCTGTGTGACAATCTTTTTCCAAACACGCAAAATATTTTCCCTAAGCAGAACTGTTTGAACAAAACAACTGAAAACCCAGCAGTAGTTTCAAGGGCAAGGATGTTATAGTTTTGTCCCCCTTTTCAACTAATGCTGTTATGACCATCGTAATAAAACCAAGGTCTACAGAAACCTTCCTTCAGGGTTTGAATTGAAGGGATTTTCAGTAAAATGCACTGAAAGAGTAACAGAATTTTTACCAATTCACAAGAAAAAGGAGTGAAGGTTAAGGCAAGAAAACTGGCTCATGGCAAAAAGAAAAGAAGGCTGTTCCTGCTGGCTGCAAAATGGCCTCTTACCTGTGGTATGCCGTACTTGTCAATAATCTGCCAGATATACCAGTCTTCTTTCCTGGAAGCCTTCCGGAATTTGAAGGTAGTTACAAAGGCATATTCATCAGGCAGACCTTGTGGAAATACATCCCTGGCATGGGGAGGGGGAAGAGAGCAGTGTATCAGGCTTAGCAGTGAAGAGCAGAACTTCTAAAACTCTCTCCATGTCCCAGCAATGCTTCCTAAAAGTATCATTATAGTTCCTACAAAATCTGCTTTATTTGGAAGCCTGCAGAGAGATGAACAAGAGCTTGTGCCCCCTAGGTTCTGTCTTTGTGGATCTCTTGTTTCATTCCAATGGCTCTCAAATTGGATAAAATATAATGAAAATCTGCAGCCGAGTATCCATCATATTAAAAAGGTTGTTTTTCACTTAATGCTTCTGTTCACGCAACCTCTAAATAATTCTGTTCTGCTCCAGGTGCACTGGAGTCCTATGACTTCTGAGAACGGCCAGGAACACCCAAAACCCTCTATAAATGTACTAAATTATAGAAACAAATATTGTAATATTTGCCCCAAAGCAGGCACTACACCTCATGTCTTTCCAAGATGTTCCTTAGCTTGATAACAGAAGCCCCAGATAACAGAAGAAGCTTCTCAGATTAAAGATTGCAAGCACATCAGGCAGATCTGTACTCAGTGTGAAACACCATGACCCCTGCACGTAATCAAATGTGTGAAGTAGCCAAATCCAACATTATTTTTCTCCAGCATGAAAATCTGTCATAATATGGGGATGCAGGACTGGACAGAAGGGATAACTAAGCCAGTATCATTGTTTTTTTCTGTTACTAGCCATTACTGGATGCCTATGAACAAGAATGAACAGAAAATACATATCTCTCCTACCTCCAGATCTTTGGAATCCAGAAGTCAAATTCAGAGACAAATGCAATTTCTATATCAATTTTTTTTTTTTATGGATTTATCTCATATAGACTTCTGTATCCTCCCTTTGAACTCAGGTAAACTTATGAAATTCACAAGAGCCCTTGACAAGGAATCACCCTCTGCTGCCCATTGCATAATGAGCCTCCTCCTGTTTGTTTAGGACCTAACTCAGTTGTTTTCAGGGACAGCACAATGAACCTATTCTTTTGCTATTTTTTATATCATCCATGATTTTTCAAACTTTGCTTCTAATGCCTCTAAGCCACCTCTTTTCCCACCTAAAGAGTCCCAGTTAACATTGTTCTTCATGCCTAAGCCAATCTGTTCCTGTCATCATTCCTAAATAAACCCTTCCTAAATATCATGTCTTTGCTTCAGGACATCTGAGCAGTCAGGCATAAGCACTCGACAGAAAACAAAACATAGTAGCAGCAATTAATGAAGAGCAAACTATGAGACATTGTCTTAACAAATAGTTGACATAATCCATCACTGTGCAGAAACTGGCACAGTCCAGGGCACATAAAACTAGAGGCCTTTAATTGTATTAAAACCGAAAAGCCCTCAAAATTTCCTGAATACTGTTTTGCAATTGCAGCCATGGTTGAGGGCCAGTCTTTCCTAATGCCAAAATCTTCAATCATATTTTAATGTGTGCTTTGAATCTCCTCTATTTTCAGCCAAGTTATAAATTCAGAACACTCTGGTTTCATCCATTAATGTGGCTTTTGGTGTATAAAGTGCCCATGCAGGATATGCACCATTACGAGCTGGTTTTCCCTCTGGGGACACACAGAGACTGTCTGAATTCTGTCAACACAAAAGAAAACTGAACCAGGCTCCCACTATCTCCTTTACAAAATCCTTTCTTTAGGAGAGCAGACAAGGCTGTCTCAGGTACTAGTTATTTTAACCGGGGAGGTCCCACTTGCCTGGAAGTTACCAAATCTACAAGGGCCAGAAGGAGCATCTGGAGGTGAACAGAAGTAGGATCCAGAAGGCGGATCGCCTTAGACTAGGGAGTAGGGAAAAACTCTTTACTGAAAAGTGGTCAGGCATCGGAACAGTCTGCCCAGGGAAGTGGTGGATTCGTCATCCCTGGAAATGTTCAAATAAAAGTGTGGATGTGGCACTTGGCACATGGTTTAGTGGTGGACATGGCAGCGTAGGATAACAGTTGGGTTCAGTGATCTTATGGGTCTTTTCCAAATGTAATGATTTTATGATTCTGGACAGCTCTGATCTGGGAACAGGACTATCATTATGCAAGCTTAATTTCAAAAAGGGTTTTCAGATGCTTAATGCCCACAGAAATAACTGGGAGTTAGATGCCTAAATATCCCTGTGAGTCTGGCCACACCTCATCACACAAGGCTGACAAACAGCCCATCAGGTAGATTTAAACTGACAGAAAGCCATAATGACCTATTACCTGCCACCCTCAACTGATTTTTAAAGCTGCTGAGGAACCAGCTGCAAGTTCCCAACAGAGAAAGATTTCATGCCAAAAGCAAATCTAAACTCTCATTGCTTTGAAGATGTGATAAAAGCTGTTTCTGAAGTCATTGGTCCCTGCATCTCTTAAAAGAGCTGCATTGTTACATAAATAACAAAAACTTTGTTTAGGAGTTTAAACTTATTTTCTCACTTAAAAATTATCTCCATCTAGAAGTTCAGCTTTACTTTGGGATCCAAGAGCAGGAATTGCTGTCCACAGAAATGTTTTATGTTCCTCTTTCACACAAGGCTGAATTGAACTGATGATCAATATTATGGAACTTTGCTGGATGGCTGGTACCTACAGGGAGCATTCTGCCAGCTCCTTGGTCTATAATTCTGACAACAGGACAGATTGCAGAAGAGGCCCTTATAAAACTCCAAGACGAAAGAATCCCCCAGTGCTGCAGGTTAGTCTAAGAGTCGATTAACTCAACTACAAGGTCAGGTGAATCACAACTTGTACAAAGACAAAACATTTAATAAGAAGGCAGAAAACTCTTAACCATTGCCAACTTTCAATATAGAGCAACCTTCTCACATGCTTTAATTCGCAGTAAGAGCTTTCATCTGTGACAATAAGTATGAGATCTTACAACTGTGATAACACTACGGAGAGAAAATTGATATTATCAGTTCTCATTTTAGGCACTGAATGTAACAACATTTAGTAGGGTTTTTACATTTGGTGAGGAAGACTGTAATTAATGTACTTGAGAATTTGACCAATTTCATAACAGCTAAAACCTGCTAATGTGAAATGTAACCCACTGAGGTCTGCAAAACCAACTTGGAGAAAGACAGTTCATTTCCATATTCATCACATCACCAGAGGCTCTTAGAAATACAGGAGAAAAAAAAAAAAGAAAAAGGGAAGAGGAAAAGGACAAAGCTATAGAAGGATTTTCCCAACAGAGAGCCTTACCCATATGGCCTTGGCAGACATCTTTTTGGCTTCTGCTTCAGAAACCTCAGTGATGGAACAGATACAACCTCTCTAGGTAATTTTTTCCTGTCATTCACTGTCCTACATGCTGTAAAAAAAGGAATCTATCCTAAATCTCACTTGCTGTAGTTTAATTTTCCCTAAACAACTTTTTTCCACAAGGAGCCATGTGAACAAGTTGTCTCCTCTCCTTGCTGCAGACTTTTCTGTTTCTCAGCTCTTCCTACAGTCCTTTACTCTCTACAAGACAAAAAAAGCCTTCAGTCATTCCACCTCAGTCATGCTTTATCTCCTTTGCCTTACTAGAAATACGAGACAGTGAGGGACTTCTTGAGCTCATATCTTCTAAAGAAAGTTTTTCTTGTATTTAGATTTCATGGATTTAAATTGTTCCCGTTCCTTCTTGTCCTGTCAATGAATATGACTGAGAAGATTCTGGCTCTGTCTTCTTTGCTTCCTCCCCATCAGGTATTTACACACATGGATAAGATCCTCCCTCACTGAGTCTTCCCTCCACTAAGCTGAATAAGCTTAGTTGTGTCTGCTGTGCGTCATATGATATTTTATTTTTTTTTTTTTTTTTTTTTTTTTTTGGGGGGGGT
>VZRN01000884.1:47854-71827 GCA_013397935.1 Dasyornis broadbenti
GTTTTTTTTTTTTTTTTTTTCTTTTTTTTTTTTTTTTTTTTTTTTTTTTTGGTGGGGGGGATAAATAAGAAACAAGATTTCAACAGGTTCCATGTTCTGTGTAGGAGTCTTTGGTGGCTTTTTGTACAATTTTTTCTCTGGAAAGGAGACAAACAATGAGACCAAGGCAGGAGCTCATGGACAAACCTAAGGCAGGTGACTGAAGTCAAAGCTGATGTCAGGAGACACCATCCCCAGAAAAACACACCAAGGTATACATGCCCTAAACAACCCAAGGCTCTGAAACCAGCAAAGAAAACACTGTCCTGATATAAAGAGAAAATAGACCATGACCAGAAGCTTGGCCAAACATCAGGTAATTCTGTGAGGTGGTAGCCAAGATCATGACCAAGTCAGGCTGGAACCAGACCAAGCAAGAGAAAACTGAGGGATGGACATTGCCAGTGGGAAGGCCCTGGAGTTAGGACTAGGAGATACCAATGGAGGACAGAAAAAAGAGTGAGCCAGAATCTTGGCATTAGATTAGGCAAGACACCAGCAATGAGAAACAAGCCTGAGCACTCAAAACCAGAAGTCTGGGGCACAGTTTTGGCCAGAAGATCCACTGAGGAGCCATGAACAAACAGCCCCAGTTACACGAGGAGTGGGGAGAAGCAGCAGCCTGATTTTGGGACCAGCCCTGAGCCAGCTGCAGAGACCTGTTAGTCCCTCGATGATCAGGTCCTTGACTGCAGCCAAGCTCGGGATGCTGGGTTTGCTTGCTCACGGATGATGCCTCACCACAAAGAGGAAGAAGGTTCATTGTTGTAGGTTACAGATCACAAGATGAGCAGGCACATTTCCCAGACAGCTAATCTGGCACTTTGTGAAAGTACTATTTCTTGTGTAAAAGGATACAAATCCTTTAAGCAGATAATAAAGTGAATTACATATATTACTCAGTTAATGATTGTGTATCTAATTATGAGATGTTGCTATCAGTTGCTAAACATTACTGGAGGTTATCTGTGAGCCACAACAGATGTTTTTGTTTGGTTTATTATTCCAGTTATCGGTTTTGTGCAGCTTTACAAGATTTCATTTTCTGTGAGCAATGACCCTATGTGCAGCATCTCAGAGTCCTGGCATATAAGTGCTAAAATGAACCAAATATGCAAACACCTTCCACGGTGTTATATCCATTTGGGTTCATTCCCAAACCACAGGAGTGTGGAAGTTACAATACAAAAGGCTGAAAATGTAAAAGTCCTCCTTTAATTCCATGTTTCAGAATAATTTAAAAGGAATCTTATTCATTTCAAACTACTAATTAAGGATGTTTTACTTCTAATTGTCCTAGGCAATAAAATATTCTGCTTGTTTTAAAGACAACAGCAACAAGGAATAAATGGGTGTAATCTGAACAGATGGAAAGCCGTCATAGCTGGTTGGTCTGGCTTCACTCCCTCAGTCTTTCTGCGAAAACAACAACAGAAACAACAACAACAAAGTGCTACAACCCTTAATTTGAAAAATGGATTCAAATGGACAGCTCTTGGTAGTCTGTTCTAACTTTTTCTCAGTGGTTAATTACATTCATCCCTAAAAGCATGCCTTTCTTCCCTGCTGTTTTTTGATGACAAGTAGCCACTGACTTTCAGTCTACGGTGATCCTTAGCCAAAAAGACCCTTTACCAAGATTTCCAGAGGTTCTTACAGAGAATGATCACTTCAGTTGTTAACTGTGTCTTAATTTTACCTGTCTCTGCTCCAGTTCTTGAACTTCTCACCATCACGCTTCACAGCACTTCAAACTTTCATTCACTCCATTTCTACCTACTGAATTATGGAAACTAAGACTGGACATAGCAGTGATGCCTGAAGATTTTTGCCTTTTTCTTTTTATATACCTTTCATATATTCTCTGTGTCCTTAGCCTACATACTTGTAATTTTTGTAGTCTGATATTCTGTGTTAGTTCTGGGGTTCTGTTAGGCTGGGAGACCAAACATCCTCAGCAGGAGGCCGGAAAGCCCCAGGCTATCTTAAAAAAATGAGGTTTTAACCTTGAGTGAAAACTTCTCTCTGGAACATATTTTGTAAACTGGGTTCAAGCCTCATCTTGGGGGGGAATTCTTTAGACTAGTGGGGTATTATAGCATTTTATTAAGATTCTTATTGGAGGATCCTTGTCAGATATGCTATTTTGCAAGGTCTATTAAAATTGTATACACGTTATATGGGTGTGCATTTCGTCGTTTTTTCCACCTTGACGAGCTGTGCACCATAAGGATTCTTATTAAAATACCAAGTTATAAAAACCCTTTTATTCCTTAACCATGTCTGGCTCATAATTCTAGGACCAGGAAAAGGCAACAGCAGCAGTGGTGACTGAGCTGCATGACATGAAGTTTATCAGTTCATACTTGACAGTTGCTGCTAATACTCCAAGGATTGCACTATCTGTCGTAGTATCACCCGGAACCCAGAGATCACAGTGAGACAAATGAAATAGGTTTATTCCATCCAAATGAAATAGGTTTATAGTTTATTTCCATCCACACTCAGACCAGTTATGTAGATACCAAGCCTAAGATGTGTTTATTTGCCTGGGTTGAATCAGATCATAGATCATGATTTTACTTACCCTTAGACTTGATATAATTTATGGACTCTAGAGCAAACAGTTTTCCCCTCAGTGTACCATATTTTTACTTTTTTTTTTTTTTTTTTCCTCCTAATGTGTATTAATATAGAGAAAGAGAAAGAGGGGGAAAGGGCAAATCAATCCTTTTTTTATTCCAGGTTGAAAAAAAAATATCATGAAATCAAGCAAATTTAAGTCATAGGACAACCTCAAAAATGCAGCAAGCTGAGTAAAGGAGCTAAAAACAGAATTAAAAATAACAGCCCTCATCCATAAGAAAGAAAAGAAGTATTATTGATTTTTTAAAGCTGAAGTTCAAACCAGCACAGAGAAATTTACTGCAAAAATGTTAATGATGACAATTCAATCTATGGCTCATAGTTACTCAGTGAAATTATGCACTCACTATTTTGAAGGCTCATGCTAGCAGGGCTCAAGTGGCAACTCAAGAGAAACACTTGTGACAGACTGAGACACCGCTGGCAGCCTTAGGTCATAAAAGACTCTGAGGACTGAATCCATGTTGACATAGGATTAAAAACGGCTCATTCTTCTACAAGGCCAGAACCCATATTTGCTAATTGGTAATCCACCAGCAACTGGTCTCTTGTGTTTCGCAAATTTCCATCTCAATGGACATGCTACCAAATATTCCTTTTAGAAGCTATTTGTGAAGCCCTAAGTTCTTTTGTGATTGCCTTGATACTGCTCCTCAGAACCACTGAGACACCAAACAGAGCTCATATTCTACCAGGATGGAGCCTGTAGTTGGTGCTGAGTCTCCCAACCACGTTGTGCGTGTTCTGTGCCAGCTGAATTGAAAGAGAGGCACAAAGCAGAAATATACCTGTAGGTATGAGAAAGTTACTAAAGGGTTAACCTAGAGGAACCAAATACTCTGAGGTAGAGGTTCAGATGAAAATAAAGTGACAAAGCAGAGTACTTACTCAGTTTTCTGGACAACAGGAAAGCTTCCAAGCCGTACGTAAGCACTCTGAACCCCATCTTCTTTCATTCCAAAAATCTGCTTCACACTGAATGAATCCATCAGGTCAAATCCTATCCGTTAGCGAAATATAAATAAAATACATTAATCAGGCAGTGGGACATGCCTCTAACTGTACTTACATAGATACCTTAGCCCAAAAACAGCACTTCAGAAACAAGCCTTGTTCTTGTTGCGAAAAGCCAGAACAAAATTCTCATATGGTCTAATGCTCTCAGTCCAAAAAGTCAAAACCAAGCATAAATTCAAGTTGTCACAGGCTTGAACAGAGTTTTCCAGAAATCAATAGCTAATGTTTCCATTGCCGCAACATCTTGAAAATTATGTATAATTCATTAAACCCCCATGCAGAAAAATGCACAGACGAAGACTGGAACACTTATTCATAGAATTATAGAAAACACAGAATATTCTGGGTAGTAAGGGACCTTTGAAGATCATCTCATTCCAATCCCTCTGCCATGGGCAGGGACAGCTTCCACTATCCCAGGTTGCTTATGGCCCCATCCAGCCTGGTCTTGAACACTTCCAGGTATGGGGAGTTCACAACTTCTCTGGGCAACCTGGCTTAGTGTCTCCCCACTCTTATTGAAAAGGTTTGATTCTTTATCTCCAATCTAAACCTACCCTCTTTCAGTTTAAAACTGCTGCCCCTTGTTCTGTCACTACAGACCTTGCTAAAAGGCCTCCTCCTTTCTTGCAAGACCCTTTTATGTATTAAAAGGCCATGAGAAAGTCCCCCTGGAGCCTTCACTTCTCCAGGCTGAGCATCCCCAACTTTCTCAAAATTTCTTCACAACTGAGGTGTTCCAGCCTTCTTACCATTGTCAGGGACCTCCACTGTATCTGCTCCAATGGTCCAGGTCTTTATTGAAAACTGCTTGCCCAAGAAGCTTGACCACATACACTTTTCATATCATTTTTATATGACAGTCTCAGTCCAAACAACTTACCATTATCATGAGCTGTTAATCTTGACTAAAGACATTTGCCTAAAGCCTCTGCCTTTGTTCTAACAAACTATTATTAGATCAGTCATAAACCACACAAGTGAGTCCACACAGCTCCAGCATCAGTGTGGTCCCAGCCACAATGAACCCATGGTTTTGGGCATGAAGCCGCAGCTGCTAAACCCTGTGAAGGACAGTGGGGGTGCAATGGTGCCATGAATGCATCCCATTCCTGGAGGTGCAGAGCTGTGTGGATGCAAGCATCCTGCTTTTAGCTCCAAACTGACTCCACAGGATGCAAATCCAAACTATCAGCCACTCCCAGAACCAAAGACACTGTGGAGTTAGAGGCAAAGGCACTGTAGAAGGCTGGTTGTGAGCAACCAAGCACAGAGTATGTGTTTTTCTTTTATTTGGGCTATTCCAACATCTTCTACCCCTCAAACATGCACAATTACACATTAACTGCTGGTTTTGTAATTCCAGCACACAAACCTGATGACATAAGTGTAGCTTATTTGGATAAATTTCTTTTAAATGGAAGCACACTTTAAATGAAAGAACTATGGCAGTTCTTTCAACTTTGTTCAGTTAGTGAGCTCTTAAAACTTTTCTAGGATAGGTAAACATTTTTATGTGATGAACTTAAGCCGGAAGATTCTTGGATTTCTTAGTTGCCCTAATGAACCCTTCAGACTGAAAGGCACTGCAGAGCTTGAAAATATCTTCAACAGGAAAAGGCGCCAACCTAATGATAGTATTCTTCACATTTACAGGAATAAATAGATGCAAAAACCAGTGTGGGCCACTACCTAGGCACACCAAGATAGCAAACAGCAAATAAAACATAAAGCTTCCATCATTTTCTGGACCTTTTTCTGAAGAAACTGCTTTTTCTGAGAAAACATAATCTTAATTGTTTGCAAAGACAGAAATGGCTGTCTGGTGCCAAGTTGAGGCCTTTAGTATTACAGTAACTTTCCTGGCTGTCAGCAGCTTTTCCCCTGTGTCCACTCTATTTTCAGCTGTTCAGGAGGGCAAATAAAGCAGTTAGGATGCTCCAGGGCCTCATGGTTGCACCTCAACCACCTCTGCAGCAACTCCAGTGATACACCCCCCTGACACACCACAATCAGCCACGATTGCAGCTGTAAATCACGGTAAATAGACCCCACCAGAACATGAGAGCTCCCTCCTGGCTGTCACAAACAACACTGTGACTTGTCCATACAGCTCATTCCACCACGCAGCACATATCCCTCATCTACAACAACCACAGGAATGTCAGGAAAGCAATTGAGTGCTGCTGGCAGCAAGAGACCACGCTGGCTGGGAAGGGAAATTGTGAACCATGCACAGGAGAGGAGCTGTGGATGGTGAAGGCTGAAATGCTGCCCCAGTGACATCCTCATGTCCACTCACAAGAGGCCTCAAACTGTGAAATCCTGCTCAGCTCACGGATCTTGTAAAGCTCCATTGCTAAAAATACAGAAGGACAGGATACAGTGACAAGAACTTCCTGCTAAGTTTTCCCATCATCAGCTGAGACCCAAAGCTGCTCTCATTTTCTCTGACACTTCAAATGAAGGGTCACATCATCAGCAACTCTGAAGCTGTGCACACTGGGATGCTTTTCCAGTGGAAACAAGTTAAGAGTATGATTCAATCAATCTCCTCTTTTTCTTTTCCTGAATTTCCTATCAAAACGCAGTTTCAAAAGCCTACATAACACCATGAAACATAAATAAGGTTATCAAAACTATTTTGCAAACAGAACTTGGTGTAATGAAAATGAATCACACTATCACAACATAATCACATTTACATTTAAGATTGGATAAAGCACAAAATTAAATCATAATAGGATTTTTTGTTTTATTCAGACTATGGATTGGCAAATCAAAAATTTCTTTCTCTATTTTTAATTAATTGGTGAATGAGGATGCCTCTTTGAAAGATGTAATGTAGGTCCAGGGAAAAGTTAAGTCCTTAGATGTGTCAGAGTCCACAATCAAAAGCAAATGTGTTTTTATAAATCACACTAATAATTTGTCCTGTGTCAAATTCAGATATTGCCTACTGGTGAGATAACCTCCACTCTTGGATACTCCACTCCAAACCAAAGCCCTTGGAGGTAAGGGACATTTTGGTTGCTGAAGGATTTCAGTAGAATTACAGGAAAATTATCATCAGGCCATAGAATAAAAAATTAAGAACTCTGCCAAGGAAGAGATGCATCTCACCTAATTTTAGCTGTCTGTAAAGGAGACATCTGATGGATGCAGGTTGCCTCAGTTTCCTTGTGAGTCAGCAGAGAAATACAGGAGTCTTTCAGGCATCTCATCACGTCTGTCTCAGACTGAGCTAAAGACAGACTGGAAATGCCTCCTTCCATTCAGCAGAAAGGGAGCTCATACAGACAGGAATTTTCAGAGTACTGAAGCTGTCTGAGATATATTCTGCTTACAGGGAATGCTATCCATTTTGTGCAGTGAGTAAAACAGAGGTAAAGAGGACAATACTGTTAACAAAACAACATAACTTATATTCGCATTGCCTCATTTGCCATCAAGATTAAATACAGGCTTCAGATTTTTAAATTCAGCTATCAACTTGATTAATCAGCTTTGATTTTCAAAATCTCTTCTGGAGAAAAAAACAAACAAACCCAAACTATTGTTATTTGAGCTGAGAAAGTAGTCAAGGCAGATCACCCAAGTGGACCTGGAAAGAAAACACCTAGGCAAATCTGAAATGAATTTATGAATTCAAGTAACCTCTAAGATTGTTTCAGCTGAAGGATAAGCAAATATATTATTACCACTACTATTACCACTACCACTACTACTAGTATTACTACTAGTAGTACTAATATTACTACAGTTATTATTATTTTGTTTAATTCATGCCTGGTTTAATAAATGCCTGGAAGTACTTTACATGGATTATGTTCCCTTAGCTTTAGGAATGGAACTGGGATTGTGAGCGAGACATCATGAAGCCTTTAATTTTAATTTTTTAAATCTTGAATGATAATATTAATGTAAAAAATAAGTAATGCTGTGATCATTTCTGCAACACTTGACCAGGACATTTCACCTGGCATTTTTTATCCACTAACAGTGCAGTAAAAACTGCTCAATGAGATCTTTTCCCAAACAGTTAAATGTGTTGTACAGCAGTTCTGCACTGGAGTTGTAGCAGAAATACAGTCTGTTCTTTGGTTTTTCCACCACCATGGAGGCACCATATTGCCAGTGGCATATGGAAGATGAGATGCCACACATAACTTCCTAGTTCTCCTATAAGTGAATGAGAAAGACCAGACCTGCCTAAATTAGCGAGGACAAAGATGCTGTTACCCACTGCACCATGCTCAAGCACAGGCTGAAAAGGCAGGACTTTTCGGTTCTCAGTTGCCTTGATTTAAAGGGTGGATTTTTGTGTAGCAGGGCAGGTGTGGTTTCCCAATTGGCTCATAAACTGCTTAATCAGTAATGCCATAAACATGGCATTTAATAAGATGCTCTTTGATCTTAAGCTTCTTACTTCATTAGAGCTTCTAAAACAATATGTGGCCATGGAAACCCTCTAACATGATTACATCTCCTGAAAAGCAGCAGACCCTAGTCCATATTAAAATTAAAATAGTGAGCTGAAAGAGAAGCTCAGATTTGTAACAGCATACTTGGCTTGAAAAGTAATTTCTTATGCACTGCTCTGCTGATCAAATCAGCCAAATGTCTCACTACTTGAGAGTTATAACCCCCTTACAGGAAGCAGCCTGTTTTCCAGAATCAGAAAACATACCCAGGTCTTTCTGTTACAGGGAGAGGATGGCAAAACTTGGCACTGGGCAATTTATACATCATCGAACTGTAATGTGCAGCCAGATTCTCTTTTACAGAACAAATGTCCACACTGCCACCCAGCACCTTAAAGCATGGCCAAAGGTGATCCAACAGCTCTGTACTTGTCCTGTGATTTTTGCTTCAAGATAATTATCTGAAGACTCGAATAAAGGGGCCATCGTTGGTTGCCCCGAGTATGAGCTGGATTTCTGCCTGGCTCCATTAAGCATCTGATATGGGCAGCATGGTGGAATGTTGAGATATTCCTGAGTGTTCTGTCTTCAGGGATGAAAAAACCACAAAATAAAAACAGCACCCAAAGCCAGAAAAACAGAGCAACAAAGGTAAGTTTGAATAGCCAGAAAACACAGCAGTGAGCACATTTGGAAAGGCTTCTCAAAACAGGACAGAGTTACTAACTTCTTATTTTACCCAAAGAAGCTTTCTGAAAATGGTCTCTTGCTTTGTGTTCCCAAGGATCCCAAGAGAATACTCACAGGGGGAACAACTGGGCTACTTCTAATTGTGAAAGTTTTTGGTGAGACAACAGCCTGGAGAGGAATGTGGAAAGGGATTGAAAAAGGAATCAGTAAAGGCTTTGGACCTCACAGCCTCAAGTGTGGTGTCTGGAATATATTTATTACAGTGGATTGCCAACCACAAGTACTAATATCAAACAAAGCAGCTTTTGGAGGAAATGCTCCTTCCTCTGGTCTTGTTCAAAGTCCCAGCTGAATTATCAGCCTTGTCAATGCATTGATGACTGATATGGTATCACCGATAGCCAAGATCAGGGAGGATGTCATCACCTGCTGGTTCACTGACGCTTCTGAAAGCAGCAATCTGTACAGCCTGTGATGAAATAGCACACACTGCTTTTACTAGATGATAGTCAGTGGCACTAAACTTTACTGTACACCACAGCAGTGTATAAATTCCTATGAAAAACAGTAAAACCTGGGAGTCTCTCAGCAATATGTGATCTTGTCTAACGTCTCTGCACTCTTGAAAGTTAAGCTTTCACAGATTGCCTGTGCCCACATGGAAGAGCCTGTATGCCCTCAGTATCCCTTTTAATTCTTCCAGTATGGTCTGCAAGGTTGTTGCCACTGTAAAGAGCCCTAATTTTTGTTACCTTAGCTACTTTCTGTGTTAATATATACTAAGAAGAAAAAAAAAAAAAAAGAAAGAAAAACCTATCATGCTATATTGTAAAGTTACATGGTGTATTTAATGAGATATGCCTGACAATTAGTTAAATGAAACCAGAGTGTAGATGAGGGTTATTTTTCTTGTCTTGTATCCAAACCTTTGGCATCCTTGTCCTCCACAGTGCTTTATGCTGAAAACATCTACTTTTGGACAGCCAAGATGTATCTCAATTCAGGGCTGGAGTAGAAGTGTCCAAATCTTAAAGGAGAGACCTTTATTCAGCATGTGTTGCTGTTATTGTTATAATAGCCATCATCTGCTATAGTATTTTTGCTGTTGTTGACATTTCTTCCTCCACAGGAAAGGAAATCCTATCAAGAGCTGAGAGAGTATCAGATTTTAGGCATATTTTTAAGAGCTCACTGAAGGCTCCATCTCCAAGGATCTTCTACCACGTCTAATCTAAACCTACTCTCTTTCTGTTTGAAGTCATTTTCCCTTGTCTGATCACCACATGCATTTTTAAAATGTCTCCTTCAAGCTTTCTTGTTGGTGTCCTTTAAGTACTAAAGGTTGCAAGAAGGTGTCCTTGGACCACTCTCTTTTCCAGGGTTAGCATCCCCAAATCTCTCAGCCTGTCTTCACAGCAGAGGTGCTCCAGGCCTCTGAGCATCTTTGTGGCCGCCTCTGGACTTTCTCCAACTGTTCCACGTCCTTCTTATATTGGGTAACCCAGCACTGGATGCAGCACTCCAGATGGGGTCTCACAAGGGCAGAATAGAGGAGTGGAACCACCTCCCTCAACCTGCTGCCCACAGGACTTGGGATGCAGTCCAGGACATGTTTGGCTTTTTGGGCTGCAAGTACACATTGCAGAAACATGAACTTCTCATCCCCCAGCACCCCCGGGTCCTTCTGCTCAGGGCTGCATTCAATACATTCTCTGCCTGTGTTTGGTGTTGGGATTGCTCTGACCCATGTGCTGGACCCCGTACATGGCCTTGCTGAATTTCATGAGGTTCAGTCCCACCTCTCCAGCCTGTCCAGGTCCCTCTGGATGCTATCCCTTCCTTCCAGTGTGTGACTGCACTCACAACTTGCTGTGCTTGGCAAACTTGCTGAGGGTGCCCTGGATCCCACTGTCCGTGTCACCCAAAAAGTGTTCAACAGCATCAGTCCCTATACCAACCCCAAGACAATTTGAGTGCCAATCCATACAGTTCCTTATCAGAGGGGTCCATCTGTCCAATCCATCTCTCTCCAATTTAGAGACAAGCATGTCATGCAGCACAGTGTCAAATGCATTGCACAAGTCCAGGTAGATGAGTCTTACAGCTCACACTGTTTAGACCTGTACCATTGCAAATGTTTGTAAAAAGGGGTTTAAAAGAATGTAGTTCTCTTGAATAATTTTTTTTCCCAACTATCTCTGGCTGTCAGAAAAAATTATTTCCAAAGATTTATGAAGGATAAGAATTCTGTCTTCTTGCCCTGTTTATTTCACTGTATTCCACCTCTCCAGCAAAAGCTGGAGAAAAAGCAGCTTATTCTTCCATGGGTAATTCACCCCACATTCAGCTCTTCCAGCAATTTTTTTCAGCATCATCAGTCAGCAGTGGTTCCCTGACTTATCCCCAAAGCATTAAGGACTGCACCTCTGGAGGAACAAACCAGAGATTTATTGGCTGCCCACAAGCCCTGCGTGAAGCACTGTAGTGATGACTAAATGGGTTGAACAGGTCATTAAAAAAATTAGTTAGCTAAACTTTACAAGAAGCTTGCAAGGGAATTTTAGAACTATAAAACTTTCCAAAGTCTATAGATTAAGGGCCTCAAGAGTGTTTTAAAGAGGTTCTTGCTATTAACCTTTGTTTCCACTGATGTTCCAGCTGGGATTCAAGCAGCACTTCGTGCTGACCCAACTTTCTTTTCACCAGATTCCCAGATTCCAGCAGGGAGAGCAGCTGAGATCTTAAGCTAATGATGAGGTTTAGCTGAAGCACATGGAACAGGTCTTACACCAGCATGAAGGAGGGATCTTCCAGCAAGCCTACTGCATTCCAGGTCATACTCAATAAGGTGCCTTAGAGCACATTTTAGATGGTCCCAATTTTGTAAAAGTTAAATATCAGATTTACGCCTGGTACACGATGCCGCCACTCAGGCTGTTGGTTACTGATCCTGGTTTGCCTCCTCTGCATCACAACACTGAAAGTCACAAATTCTACTTTTCCTTGGCCCCAGGAAAGGAACAAGCCACCAGAGTCCCAAACAGATCACAAAAGGAGCTTGATCTCAGCTTGAGCACTAAAGCACATTTGGGATTATTAGGAGCAGAAACATTACTTGAGGTATATAATGGAGTTATACTTCAAAAAGGAGCAATTTTCCAGAGGCAGTGAGGCAGGTGAGCAGGCTTGAAATATGAGGCCACTGCTTCAGAAACATCAGTCTAAAGTTTCAGCCAAAACAGAGGGGACCAATACAGCACTTGGTACCTTACACAGGAAAGAAAAGATAACACTTCAGGAAAGATAAAACAAATATAGACCAGTAAGAAAATTAGGCCAAAGATACAGTATGAGAGAGAATTAAAAAACAAGAAGCAAGTAAATGAATACATGATTCTAGCCACCACACCATGTAAAGGCTGTTGTAATCTAACCCCCAGTATGCTGTAAAAACAGGAAATATATTCACGTATACAGCAGCTGCCTCTGAGGCAGCACCTTTCAACACCTGATCCCATGTTAATAACATACCACTTTATGTGATGCATTGTTCTGGTTATCTACAACAGTGCCCTGGCTCTCTCTTACCCTTTTGCCTCTCAGTTTTCAAACAGTTGCAAGTGGCATATTGAAAGACACTGAAAGCTAGTTTGGACTCTGAACTCTTTGCCTCATTACTGAAGGCTTTTCTTGTGTTGAAGTCATCTCCATTTTCTCAGTGATGGACACGGCTTGGTGCCATAGGCCCTCTTTCAGCTCCTTTCCTGCTCCAGTGATTTACAAGATTAAACAGGAGTTCATTATTCCTTTGATGTCCTTGTGGGCCAGATAGGCTTGAACCAGCTGAATTTACCTGGGACTATTTGTATTAGGTTCTGGTTTTAATTAGTTCCTTTATTTTGAAGGCCTCTTTTGAGTTTCTCATGTGTCAAGGTGCTCTGTGTTCCTCCAGAAAGCCATGAAATGGCAAATCTGGAAAGTCATCCCTTGGTATAGCAGTGAGGAAGGGAGGACCTCTGTACAAGCAAGTAGTATTATTTTTAAGGTAAGAAAATATATCTAAGGAAAAACATTTTACTAAGACCTGCTAGATCCTCCTTGTAATGCTGTCAGGGCTATAGGAAAACTTGATAACCTATTCTTGAAAAGAAAATATTCTTATTAATTTCAGGTGTGATGAACAAGGCCAAATATGAAAGCGGGTAGGGTCTACTCTTCAACAGACTGTCATGGTTGCTTATGCCAGGTGATCAGAACAAAACAGATTAGACCCACCAGTACTCCAAAACCTGGCCACAGCTGTCATCAGAGAGAATTCTCATCAGACAGGCTAATTTAACTCCAAGAATTACGAGTAGTTTATTAGGATTCTATATATGCCTTCTTCCTATCATGTGTGCACAATTACCAGAAGGCTTGCGCTGGTGAAAAATCCATGGGATGATTCCTGAAGAATTAATCTAAAATATTGAGACTGAGAAATATCTGAAAGTATATCACAGTTAGACAATCTATTAGTCTTTTTATAAGCAAAGGATTGGTTGCTTCTTGGGCTATGAACAGTCAAAATTGAATTTATTTCCTGCTCATCAATCTCAAATGCACTGGAATAAGAAAAATACCTGGCTTGTTTAACTTCTGGGAGAAAGTAAATACTACTAGTCAAATTAAAAAAAAAAAAAAAATCTTTAGGGACAGATTTTTTTTTGTTTGTTTTGTTTTGTTTTGTTTAATATGCAGGTAGATCTGAATAATTCATGTGTGCTTTCATGTGCATAATTAACCCTTGTCAAACCTTCTATGTGAATGTATTTGTCACTGCTGGGATTCAGACCAGGGAAAGTCTTTCACAGGGACTGCTCAGCTGTCACCAGTTTATTTTAAAGCAAATTCAGCACTCATTTTCTATATTTCCTGATGTCTTTGGGCAGCCCAGCCAGGCTCCCTGCTCCAGCACAGACCTGATGTTGTCAGATCATTCAGAGTGTCAAGAGTCCACTGAGATCCATGGCCTTGTGTAACAGCTACATCTCTGACCATATTAAGAAATTAGTTTCATTTAAAATATGTTTTTTCTAATTCAAAGGACTCATCCCAGCTCTGTTGGTGTCAGCCTGATTGTGCACACTTTGGAGGATGCTCTAGTATTTCCAAGCTCCTAATCCTGATGCACACTTCGGTGACTCCCTACTCCCTGTTAGGGTGACTGTACACTCTCACTTGCCAATTTTTCAGGTTCCGTAGAAGGGAAATTCCTTGGCACACAAGCCCTAAAGAAACCAAGGTCCCCGTGTTGGATGACTGGTGAATCTGGACATCGGGCATGCACAGGTTAGAGCCAGCTCACAGGACTGCAGTGGCTGTGCTTAGAAGTCACAGATGATAGATTGGTAATTATTTGAACGCTTGACCTGGTTTGTTTTTTTTTTTTACTTTTTAGAGTAACTGGATATTAATAAGCCTTTGAACTCAAGTGAACCATTTGTCAACCTCTGAAAAACTTCAAAGACCTTTTAAGTGCACTGAGCTGGGCTATAGCATTGAGATTAACTATTGCACAGTAGAATTGCAGAATCACAGAATCATTAAGGTTGAAAAAGATCTCTAAGATCATTGATTCCAACCATTAACCTAACAGTGCCAGGGTCATCACTAAGCCATGTCCCCAGGTACCACATCTACATGTCCTGAAAATCCTTCCAGTGATTCCACCAGTTCTCTGGGCAGCCTGTTCCAATGCTTGACCATCCTTTCTGTGAAGAAATTTTCCCTAATATCCAAACAAAACTTCCCCTGGCACAACTTGAGACCATTTCCTCTGGTCCTGTCACTTGTTACCTGGCAGGAGAAATTGACCCCCACCCTCCTCTCAGGCAGTGGCAGAGAGCAATAAAGTCCCTCCTGAGCATCCTTTTCTCCAGGCTGACCACCCCCAGTTCCCTCAGCTACTCTTCATAAGACTTGTACATAGACTCCTAAAAAACAATCCAATAGGAACTCGATAAGGTCACCTGCACTGCAGGCATCTCATCCGCCAGCCCAGAGGACAAAACCATGCCACAGCACAAGTCCAGCCATTTTCTCCAACTCACAGGAGATGCACAGAACTCCTGTGACTACAGGTACAGGTCAGCTGTTCCTTCCCTATTTGCTTCTCAGGACTTACAGCAGCCATTGCCAGATGTCTGTATGTCAGGAACTGTTTCAAATTCAGCTCAACTGAGTTTCACATTATCTGGGGGACTTCCTAGAGAACATGTGGGAGGAGGAGGAAAGAAGAAGCCCTGAGCCCTATCTCATTAGCATTGCCTGGTGATGTGTCACTGAAAAACATGAGAGCAAAATGACTGTGCCGTGGTACAGCAAAGCTTCATCCTTCTGCCCAGTCTCACAAATGTCACAGCTGCTTCCAGTCCTGCCTGTCTGTGCATGACCCCGAGGATGGGGAGGAGAGTGGTGGTGTCTGCACGCACAGCCAGCTCCACCAGCACTGCACACGTGCAGTCTCTGCTGGTGACCACTGTCTGTGCATCTACTGTCCCAAGGCAGTGATCCCTCACAAATCTCGGCAGCTATTCATGGACTATTCACTGGCCTCTCGGGGGCTTCCCAAGGAGACTGCCAAGTGCAAAGGGAGGGCACAATGCCTGTCACACAGGCACCACAAATACACTTCTTTCCCCAGGAGGACATTGGCTGAACGTGCTCGTTCTGCAGGTTCAGCAGTCTGGACACCAATTTTCTCATACTACCACGTGTTTTAGTGGGCAAATATAAATAGTCCCAGGGATATTGTAATTAGCTAGTGAGTCACCAGCATCTCTGGAATGTGAACCCTGTGCTGCAAACCACAGGACACTGGAGACACACTGACAGTTAAACACAGCCACTGCAGCCTGTAATTGTAGGGCACTAGTTTTACAATCAGTGCCTTCCTCATAAAATGCCCAAACACCCTTTACAGTGTTACAGAAAAACACCCGGGTCATAAATGTGTTGGAATTTTGGTCATTTGCACATGGAGATTTCAGAGACAGGGAAGAGAGCTGGAGGCTGAGGTCGAGCTGTGGTACAACCCATAATGCAGTTTCTGCTGTTGTTCACACGCACGACCTGTGCGACTGCTTAGGAGGTAAAGCCAGGGCTTTCATGTTCCTCCCTTGCCCCATTAACACCATCCAGTGCGGGATGTTTAATGTCACGTAGTGGTTGGAATTGACCCTCCCCAGGGTTTATTTTCCTTAGCACTCTGTGGAAATGACTTCAGGCCTTTGTTTGCCTCTGTGTCAGAGTCCCCTGAAAGCAGCAGCCAGTACCTGTTAAGAAGTATTATCTCCCCTGGTAATGCTCAGGACTAGAGCATCCTTCTTAATTCTAGGAATCATCCAGATTTCTGCAACCAAATCCCAAGTCCAGCAGGTCTAGTTTAAAATACAAATTATTCAAATGTGAAGTCTTAAAACGTTAAGAAGTATAATTCATTTTAAATAACTTTCATGTGTAGCTTTGATTCAATATTATGGTTCCTAAAAATACACAAAGGGCAGATCTTTAGGATGCAAACTGTTATCATTGGGTTTTTCTGCTTGGTCATGATCTTTTGTTAAATGCTGATAGAAAGAAAATGACAATTCAGCATAATAAGAGGTATTAAGTATGATAAGTGGCGGGGTTTTATTGACTACTTTAGGGCAGATGAGTTAAACCCTCTTTTGTCTTCATTTCTCTTAAAAAAAAAACCCAAAAACCAAAACATAGTACCCACAGGAATGCTCTACGAACTTTGTTTAAACTATCATTAACCATTACTTTAAAATACAGACTTTATGGAAGATAAAATTGTATTCTAAATAGATTTCTTGCTTTCCTTCAAAATTCCCTGATGATTCCTAGTGCATTCAGCAACAGATTCAGCATTATATTCTGAATTCATGTGATGTGTACTGTTAAGCAGATGCTGCTTCAATTCACTGACAAAATTTTATCAGTAGTAGAGTAAAGCTGCCTATATGTTCTTGCTCATGGAATCCTCTTTCACTGCAGCAGCCCTTCCTGAATGCTACAGCAGGAGATTTTTTTATTTAAATGCTTTGAGACTAGAGGGTCATAGAGTACAAACCTCTGCTATGAGAAGACTCATGACAATCCATCACTGTTTATTTGTCTCCATTATTATTACTTCACCTCTTGTCCCAGTACTTCACATCTCTGACAGCCTCAAGTCTTCTTCTGATGTCTTGAATGTATTTGTTGAACAGCTGATAGTCATTTCTTATTGTTGCCTTTGTCCTTCAGCTTGAGCGCTTCCCCTGTCTCCCTCCTGCTGTTTTTCTGATCTATTGGCAGAGAGCAGTACTAGCTCCCCTTTCCACCTGCACACTGCAAGATTAACCAAACCCAGCTTTTTAATCGCCCATCTCTCGCTCCTCAAGGCTGAATCCATCATTCCTGAGCTAAGGAGGTCTGAGCACAGTTTTCTAGAAAAGCAGGAACCAAAAGCCCTGTGCAGTCTCATGAATTCTTCCCTTCTCTATCTTGTCCAGTGACGACCTTTGCCTTTTCCCTTTTCCTTTGTACAGGACTGTGACGTACAAACATTTGCTGACTGAGACACCATCAGTTCCCACAGGATGAGTTTATAGTTTATAGTCCTGATACTGATCCATACCTGCCGTTACAGGCCTTTTAAACTACTAGTCCCAAGTTAGTTGGAAAAAAATCCCAGGGTTTTGGAGCCAACCAGTTCCTCCTTCAAGGATATTTTAATCCAAATATATAGAGTGGAAAATCACAAGGGATATTAGACCTAAAGCCAGACCCTGAGGAACTTCATCACTGCCTACTCTTTGACTTGTTACTCACTTTCCTAGAAACTTTATAATTGTCTCCCTGCCAGGCAGTTTCTGGCTCACTTTACATTTATTAATCTCTACCCTTTTTCACTTTAGCAGTGACTTTCAATGCAATACTCAACAAATGCTTGCTGAAGTCCAGATAGATGAGATTTACTTAGGCCTGTTTGTCTAAAGAAAAACAATCATCTGTCTTTTAAAAGGAAAATATTAGTTTAGAGCATTGGCACTCCTCCAGATCACTGTGTGGTTTTTTTGATGCAGTTATTTGATTCTGCATGGAGCCACCCTCTCTACCCTCACCGCAATTCTCAGCCTCTGATTTAACAAAATCCCATGAATCTTCCACCTCAGCCACACCACTGTTTCCCTTTATCTCACAGAGTTCCTTCTTTTATAGCTTGTTTTATAGTTTAGCTTCTATTTTTACTTCTGTGATAGAAAGTCACTCAATTCACGTCCACTTAAAAGCAGACACAGAAGTAAATGTAGCAGATCATTCTATAACTTGTAGGCAGGTAGGGTAGAAAAGAAAGGGCTGGAGTGGTGATGCCCTGTGTGAAACAATTGTCTGTGCCTTCTGCTGCTGCATTTCACTCAACAAAAACATAAGAAAAAAAAAAATCCACTGAAATGTTTTTGTCCCTCTTGCCCTCAGTTCTAACATCTTGTCTCTCTCTGAGAGAGGAAAAGGTGTAAAAATCTAAGAAGCTTTTAAATACAGTTTTCCTTGTCCCCAAAATGAGATTTACTGCACTTCTACCCCATAAGACTACACTTTGCATCCATCTAAAAAGAAGTTTGTGCAAGATATGGCTATGAGGTTCTGGTGTTAACTTAAAATCCTTGTACGTGGGAGGACCTGGGTGACAGAGGAACAGCCTCTGCCTCAGTGCTGTCACCCACAGACCACCCAGAGTTGAACCTCCCTCACAGGTGAGAGGGAGCAGGACACAGGCTGTGCCTTCAAACTGAAGTGCAGTCCCCTTTGGAGTAGAACACAAAAGCCTTTCAGCACAACACATCCTTTTGGAATAGAAACACACCACAGTAGGCCAATGGAAATTTTCCAGTTTAGCTGGAAGAAGGTAAAGATTTTCTCTCAGAAGCAGACCCAGGAGCCTAAAGTCTTCAGAAAATGTTATGGAGTAACTAAGGAGCACATCAGGAGTGGAACAGCACTTTGATCTGGTATGATCCATCTCCAGCAGCATAACAATCCTTAGCAGGCCCAGACTATCCGTTCCATTTCTTCCAGGGAAGAGACCTACATTTTCCTAATCACTAGGAACAAGACAAGAAATAAATAATTTTCCCACCATGTTGGAGCAATCAGGAGCCTTCTACAAATCCTCTGTATTGTTGGTGAGGGACTGCAGTTGTCAGTTTTAATTAAATAGTGTAACTAATCTGTTGTAAAGATACCGAATGCTATGGTGAACGTTTACAGTGAACAGAAATCCCTTAGGTCAAATAAATGAGAGCCCTGAATGATCAGCCTGACCAGACATGATGCATAAAATTAATTTCTGCATAGGGAATTCCCTAATATAGTGAAAAAAAAAGCCCACTGTGATACTGAACAAACTGGAACAGTTGCCCAGAGGAAATATCCATCTTTGGAGATTCTCAAAAATCAACTATACAAGGCCCTGAACCACCTGATCTAACTTCAAAGTGGACCTAACTTTGAAGCAGACCCTTTTTGAGTGGGAGGTTGGACTATACGATTTCCATAGGACACTTCCAACCCAAACTCACATACAGATCTAAGAAAGCAAAGTTATCGTTCATGTTAAAATGCTGAATATTGGCTTGTTTCCTAGGAAGGAAATAGGATTTGAAGAGGAAAGGAAAAATACCTCAAAAATATTATGGAAGAGCCTAAGTGTGTATACATATATATATATATATATATACACACACGCACACGTATGTAAATATTACTGCATGTAGGCATCTACACCTCGTTGTACTCAAAACTTTTGTGCCACATCTGAATTGGGGTTCCTGGCCTTTACATTGCTCAATAGAAGATATATTTTTGAAGTCAGATAAAAGCAAAGAGTCTATTAATTAACACTTGAATTCAAAATTCAGATAAACAAGAACTCAATATAGGAATCCCTTTGCAGCTCAATTCTCCTGGAAAGAAACACATAGAAGGTGATCATCTGAGAAGGGACAATCCTCCTACTCATTTGGAGCAGCAGCTTCCACTGCAAATAGGTTCATTCAGAATCAGAATGATTTTTTAGACCTGAATAGCTCTAAAGTTTGCTGAGCCCAGCAACAGGAGGATTGCCAGGACAGGCTAATGCAAGACCCAGCAAAAGGCAAAAGTTCAAAACAGGTGTTTGGGGATAATCAGCTTGGGTCTAATGATCAGAAAAGATGTTACCACCCAACATTACCACAGGCTTAGATGTAATTAGACTACAGCTGCCCACAGACAACGCAGTTGGAGCTGATATTTCGTGCAGGCAGTGTAAATCCTCCAAAGAAAAAAAATCTGAGTGAGTAGCAAAGCTGTCAAACATTGACCATTTCTACTCATAATCAAGCTGCAGAAGAGCCTTCAGCCTCCCACTGCAGTGACTTATGTTCTTGGGTCAGTCACAATTATTCCCCATGCAACCTTGATGGGCATGTTTTCTCTGCCAGCCACTCAAACAGTCTTGGGAGGCTGGAAAGGAGGCACAGTCCACACATATATCTGACAGATTAAGTCCTTCAGCTGGCTGAAAAGATATATCGGAGCTCACAGAAAAGCAGAGATATCACCAGACTGGACTTCCCCTTGATCTCTCACCAGTGCTTCAGAAAATCTTTTATTAATATAAATACACACATAAACCTTTCTTCAGTGGTAATTACCATTGTGCTTGGATTTCCATAACAATCACAGATCAAATAAATGGGCATTAAAATTCACTAAATGTGCAGTGGTAAGAAAAAAGTGATCTCCAAGACTTACTGCACTCGTCTAGCTACTACACTAAGCTCCATTGGCTTTTTAATTTGATGCCAAATCAAAAGACACTTGTGATTAATTTGGTGTTGACTGTCAACAGATAACTCATTTGCAGCCTTACTGTTTCTAATACACTCCTCCACCACTGAGTATGTGTTGGAATAAGAAAATTCCAGCTAGGAAATGTATAATGAATCAGAACATCACACAAGAAATGCACAGTTATACTATTTCAGTTCCCAGAGGGACAGCAGAAAAGTGTGTCTGTTTACCTGGAATCTCATCAGTGCCCCCATTGGTGTGTTTGAACCGATCTCCTTCCACGTGGACATTTGGGCACAGGACATCTGAAAAACAAAAGAACCAGTACAAAATTACAACAAAGGAACACATCATTTTGGAAGCTACAGAACTGACAAAGGCTGGTCTTCTGAGTTCTGTTCAGAACTTGCACGTGGTCCCTCAGCAATAATTCCAGCCCAGGCTCTGCACTTCCTAAATACCCTCCCTCTCTTCTATTCCCTAACTGCATGATGGACAAGAGACCCAATATACTATGTCTGGGTTTGAGCCATGTTTTTCTCACTGACCAGACAGGAAGACAAGCAGGATAAATGAACCAAACCTTTCCATCAGCTGGGACAACACTCTGGGTTTGTGTCTTTCTCCTGTCTGTAAATCTGCATGCAAGTCAAAAAAAAACTTAAGAAAATACAGAATGTGCTTCCACTCTCAGCTTGACTGGAAGAGAAGTTCTGAAGGGCCAGCTGACGTTGGGGTGCTGCCCAAACTTTTCAGAAAAGACAGCTCCTACTCTGGGAAACCTCCTTGAGTTTGCTCAAGCAGAAATTGGAGTTAAACATGACTAAAACTTTGAAGAATATTCACCCCTACACACAGGTTTCAAAAAGTCATGAATATACCCGGCCTTTGTCAGGCATTTCTCATGCTCCCAATTAGTGACTACGCAATTGCAGATAAATGCTTTTCCACAGAGAACTGTCTACATATCCACCTCTTTCCTGCCATACCTATGAAATAACTTTTATTTATGCTTTCTTTTCCCAAAGCAATAGGTTATTGCACATTTGTAAACAATGGGGACAGGTAGCTCAAGGGATCAGTTTAATGAGAAGACCTGTTAGAGATATTGGGTCTGTATAGGTCCAATATTATCATAATTACAACAATAACAATGCTACCAACAACAACAACAATAATAAATATATATCATTGTATGTGTAATATTGGACCTGTTAGAGCAGGTCCAGAGGAGAGCCATAAAGATGATCTGAGGGTTGGAGCACCTCTCCTGTGAAAACAGGCTGAGAGAGCTGGGGTTGTTCAGCCTGGAGAAGAGAAAGCTCCAGGAAGACCTTCTAGCACCTTCCGCTAATTAAAAGAGGCTCTTACAGAAAGTGTGGAAAGAGCCTTTCACCTGGGCAAATAGCGATAGCACAATCTCTTATTACCTCCTTAAGTACTGTAGCCTCACTTCTGCCTTTATTTTACAAATGTCCTGAGCTCCTCTTGGCTCCTCCCTGCCTCCCTGTATCTAAGGCACAAGCATAAACAGTCAGCAAGGGAAAGACAATTATTGCAATTCTCACTTTCCAGCCACAAAATAATTCACAGAGTCACAAACGAAGTTGGTACTTTGCCATCGCAAATGCTTGCAATGCTCAGAGGATTTGCAGCAATGAGCATCCACTGCAAATGGCAGAGACAGTAACAGAATCTGCACTGCAGCTAAAGCTCTTTGTAAATTTGTAATTTGTAAATCTTTACAGATTTGAGGAAGAGATAATACAGCTGACTGACCTGAGCTTTCACCCTCTGCTCCCTGTTACATCCTCTCTGGACATGTCTTTCAAAAATATATACGCTTGCAGTTGCATTTAAATATGTATTGTTTAAAACTTCTTCCTTGTCTGCAACCTTATATAATATTCTGTCAATCATTTGCTTTATCCAAAATTTTTATCAGTGAAGGTTTTGCATTTATATCCATGGGGTTCATGGAAATTTTTAATAGCACCAGAAATGCTATATTTCCCCTTACAGTTGCACTAGGAATGATGACTTTCCACTGACACCTGCTACATGAGATCAGTCAGCTCTCAATCCATTGTAGCGTGCTACTTTTTAATGCAAATGCCATTCAATACATAGTAATAATGCCTAAGAAAAAATGTACTTTATTAAGAAACAAATGTACTTTATCAAGGTAGTTACCATATCAACCAAACTGTAACTCCACAGAAGAAAATTAGTTTTGTTAGAGATGACCTCTTTCTCATAAAATTATAATTCTTGAATAGGGATACTTAATAATTCCTATTCTATAATACTTTATTCACTGGCTTCAACATCAAATATTACTTTTTTGTGAGTGAGATCAGGAAAATTGCTCTATACCTGTACATATGGACCATTTTTCATTTTGTAATAGCCTTACATAATCATCATTTCAAATGCCCATAATTAGAGGGACTAGGAAGATCTATGTATGCAAATTTGCAGATGACACCAAGCTGAGTGTTGGTGTTGACACACCTGAAGGATGGGGGCATCCAGAGGGACCTGGACAAGCTTGAGAAGTGGCTCATGGGAATCTCATGAGGTTTAACAAGAACGAGTGCTGGTGCTGCACTTGGGCTGGGGCAGCCCCTGGTATCCAGCCCCGGTATCCATCCAGGCTGGGGAGTGAAGGGATTAAGAGCAGCCCTGCCCAGAAGGACTTGGGGGTGCAGGTGGATGAGAGGGTGGACATGAGTGGTCCATGTGCACTGGCAGCCCAGAAACCAACCATGTCCTTGGTTTGGATGAGCTTCTTGTAAAAGGAAGCATTTCTGAAAGTAATTTGACTGCAGATAACACCCTTTTCTGTAAGCAAATCACACCAAGATCTGTTTGATGAGGAGGAAATTAAACCTCACTTTTAAGCATCATTTTTTAGAACCTTCCCTATGAAAAAAATCCCAAAGCTGTCAAACATTTTAAAAGCAAGAGACAATATGTCCTACAGATTTCATGTTCTGTAAAGAGACATGTCAGAAGAACATGTTGGCTCAGGAACATTCACTAGCACTAAAAATAACATTAATAACCTTTTGTCATTAAAATGTTACAATAGGGCTGCGAGTTTGGAAAAGAACCATGGGAATGATATGGTTGTTTAAATCTCTTTGCCTCCAAGCCATTTCAAAAGAAATTCAAGGAAACAGGATAGAAAACAAAGGGAAAACCCAAAGAGAATGAGAAAGGAGTGGAGAGGAGAACAGCTGGGTGGAGTTGGGGGAAGGTTTGGAAAGGGAAGGTTTGGGGAGGG
>VZRN01000884.1:71937-108580 GCA_013397935.1 Dasyornis broadbenti
CCCTTTAGGTCTTTCTACAGAGACATTTTCCCTGTAAAGTGACAAACACAAATCCCCGTTGCCAGCACTCCATGCTTGTGTCCATAGGACTCCACTGAAACAGTTTCTTAATTTTCATTTTAATTCTTTCAAGAATAAGTAAGCCCTCAGCTGCCAAGGCCTCCTCTGGGGACTTGTGTATAATGAATGCTGAACATGTGTAGCTGTCAAGTTCCACAAGAATAAAGTAGAGAGGTGAGAATAGAAACACAAGAAGGTTAAAGCAAACATTATTTATTACCATGTTTCTTTTTTTTTTTTTTTTGCTTTCCAGACTGGGAATTTCAGGATTGCAGAATCTCAGCAGCACCCAGTGCATTGGCAGGGATTCAGACACACTCTGTATCTCCATCATTATTCCATTCCCAAAAGAGAAATTCTCTAGCTTGTCTCAAAAGATGTGATACTCCCAACCTGAACATTTGAGTTGTCTCATCCCCTGACAATGAAGTTTAACCCCTTGTAATTTTATCCATAGATAAGGCAATGAAGTGCAAATGCAGGCTTCCCTAAAAATTGCCTCCCAAAACTTCAGACCAGACAGCTTCATAAGAATGAGAGATTTGGGTTAAGGGATGGTTGGGCTTCATTTTTCTAGGTAGACAGCATTGCAAAAATTGAAACAATTTTTCCCACTGAAGCTTGCACTTAAAGGGGAAGAGATCTGGTGAGAAAATTTTTCTTAAAGTCAAGAATATTTCATGAAAGTAGTTTCTCAGAGGAGCTTTCTCAGAGCCGATTAGCTCTGTTCGTTAATTACGCAGGCAGTTCTCTGTGCAGCAGTTCCTCCAGCACATTTAATTCCCTACAGTCAGTTGATGATTCCTATATATAGTACTACCTTTATTTTTTCTTTTCTTTTATAAAACATTGCAGATAGTCTTGCAGATATGAAATAGTCTTATTTCATAGCCTCAACATTTAAGGGATTTTTTCCCCACTCTTTTAAAAATACTTCTTTTAAAAGAATACTTCCACTCTCTGCCCATATTCACTGAATATTTTTTGTCAAATGCTTGTTGTCAGATATTCTTTCCCTGCAAATGAACCAATCCATAAAGTGCCACCCACCATGGAAACAAATTTATAAGGAAAAATGTGGGATTTTTTTCAGCTACAGTGGCGGGCGGCGCTGACAGTGTAATGATACTGCAATAGTGTCTGTACCAACATTATAATTTGTAGCAAGGTGTAGGTACAACAGAGCATCACAGCAATTATACCATTACACCTTGCAGTTTAATGCTTTTTGCAACTCTCCTTGCCTTTCTGAAATCACATTGAAACTTCACACTGTGGAGTTTGAAGTCCATCACTGCCAGAAAAATCACCTGTTTGTAGCTCCTGAAATCAAGGTCGAGTCTGCCTTTTTTGCCTTCAGATAATGCCTACATTGATTCTGGATGAGGTTTCCATATTTACTCTCACACAAAGGCTCTCTATCACTACAGTGATTGAATCAGAGGATCATGGAATGCTCTGGGTTGGAAGGGACCTTAAAGATCCTCTATTTCCAATCCCTCTGCTATGGGCAAGGACACCTTTCACCAGACCAAGTTTCTCAGGGCCCCATCCAACCCGGCCTTGGACACTTCCAGGGATGGGGCATCCACAGCTTCTCTGGACAACCTGGTCCAGGGCCCCCACCCTCACAGCAAAGAATTTCTTCAGGACAGGTAATCTAAACCTGCCCTTTTCCAATTTAAAACCATTACTCTTTTCCTATCACTACATTCCCTTGTAAAAACTCCCTCTCCATCTCTCTTGTAGAGCTCATAAATGCTCGTGATGAAACGGAAAGGAAATAGCAAACCCTCCCCACAACACAGCTCACAGGCTGAGCAAACGCAGCCACAGCCCACCCTACACCTCATAATATCCTAAGGCTGTCACATTTTTGCACTAAAATGATACCAGAAAATGCACCAGAACCCAGCTGCACTGCTCCCCAGGCTCCTCTGTCTGCTGAGAAAGTCCCAAGTGACTTCAGTGGGAGTGTGGGTATCGGTGTCCACAGGGCTCCCTCCCCTTTTCCAGCACAGTAGCCAGAAAAAGTGAATCTCTGTGTGACCACCCATCCAGTGCTGGCACTGCTCAGTAGATGGTTTATTCCACACAGAGAGTAAGCAAAACCACTCCAGGGTATTATACCCCAGAGAGCCCTCATGCAATACATATTTAAGGTCCCAGGCAAGGGGACCCTTTTCTTTGAAAGGCTCTTTCAATAGAATGGAGAAACAAGGCTCCTCCAAAGAGCAATTCAGAGCAGAAACCCAATTTAGGTGCCCTGATGTAGCCCTGAGAAAGCTACTCTCTTTGCATTGTTCCTAGGGGAAACCTAGGAACACGGTTCCCAAATTAGACATCTATCAAAGGCACCAAAGTTACATCCACCCAGTTAAAACAAGCATGGTTGGGTGCATTCCTGGGCAATGAGGCCAAGGTATGTTCAAGCCCGTATCTTTGCTAGCAAATGGTCTTAGCCTCCAAAACGAGGGGCTGCTGACCATGAACACTCCCTGGCATGTTGGAAGTACCCTTCTAGGCCCTAGAAATGTTCCAATGGAGTGTCAGCTTGCCTGGGGCAAAACGTGCCAGACCCCAGGGCAGATGAGTGCATTCCACTGCCCAGGAATGCTTCTGGCCACATTTATTGGTACTAGCTTAGATACAGCCCATAAATATCATCCTTTGCTAAGAATTCTCTAATACAGATCAAAAGTACCCTCTTGAGCAAAAATGCTAATTGATTTTATGGTCATAGGTCACCAATTTTTAAATGCATTCAGTGCAAATGGGAAAGTGAGGAGGGGGCTGAGTGCACAGCCAAGAAATATTGTATCCTATTGAAATAGGAACAGCAGGAATGCTGGGAGTTCTGACCTCTGCAAAACTTACAGTGCTTCTGAAGGAGAAAAAGTAAAATAAATAAAGAAAAATTAAGTCATTCTCCTACACTTTTCTTCCTGTCCCATCACACTTACACTGGAACTGATCAGAGAGAAGTGAAAAGTACTGTTTTCCCCACAATGTGGCAGGCTGTGCTGTGCATTTGTACCATCTTCGCACCCTAGATCCAAGCATATCTCTCTTCTCCTTTTGTCACTATCAATTGCCTTTTTTACTTTTCATTTCTCTCTGTTGCATGCTCTGGATCTTGATTCCAAAAGGGACTGTGCTGCCACAGGTACTGACCCCACCAGCACAGGGAACTCTTTACAGCCCATCAGCCCCATCTCTAGGCTGGTCCCATACTCCATGCCTTAGCTCATCTTCAGATGCCCTTTAAAATTTCCTAGAGAAGTTCCTGAATCTTGGTGAGGACCCATCTTTCCAAGAGACACCTGCACTGCAGGATGCTCAGAGAACCTCTCCCTCTCTAATGCACCCACACAAATGCAAGAAACTTGTCGTTTGACTGGCAGCAGAAGTATATTGTCAGGAGGACTGATGCAATTAGCACCGTTTAAGTGAGCAGCATACAGAATTAATTTGCACATGCTCCCACAGGGAATAAGTGGCACTCTGGGAACTATGAAAATAGTATCAGGCCCTGGCACTTCCAAGCTAATTTGTTTGTGCCTGCCCCTAAACAAACACAGAGACTGTGTGCCAAGGAGCTTGTCGGCAAACAGTGCAAGGTTTTGAGGAAAGCAATTAGCAGCTGCAGGGCTCTCCATCCAGGCCAGGAGCTGATTGCTGCTCTGGGGCACGAGTGCACCTCATTCTCTCATTTTGGGTGAGAGGTGAGGCTTCACCATGCAAAGTGTCCTAGATCCTAGTGAGCTGCAGGGTTTCTCCTGAGTGGCCAATCATTGCTTTAGCAGATAAATTGCCACGAGCATGTCTTCATGGTGATGACCTATAAAATATTTAACAAGATGGAGTAGAGCTGGAGCACATCCTCCAGGAGCCAGCAGCCACAGCAACAAGCCCTTGCCCAGTGGCTGCTCTCTCGGCACAGATGGATCATGTCACTCCTGACCCAGCTGCTGGGCTCCTTGGCACAATTTTAGGTGTGTTTGCTGCCTGTACCCCAGAGGCTGGAGAGAGCAGGGTGCTGCAAGGCTGAAATAGTTTCCTGCTTGGCCTTGGGTCCGAGATGAAGAGCAAAGAGCAAAGATACGGCTTGCCTGGCTGTGGGGAGACAAAGCCACCCCACCTACCAAAGTGAGCATCCCCAAGAGTGCAGAAAGAAGAGATCAGCACACAGGGCCTCTCCAGGGGTGTAGATGGGAATGACTGGCCTGAGGATGGAACAGAAAGCACTCCAGGCAGATCGTCTCACCAGCCGCAGAATTGCCAAGCATCAAAAAATTCCATCATTCTCTCTCCCCTTCTCACTCACTAAGGTTTAGAAAATAAAGTTTTTATCTTCTGGGATTTTGCACCTTTGGGCATGGATCAGTTCCAAAATCCGCCAGTGTAATGAACAATGAGATTTCTACGGTAAGAACACCTGAGCTAAAACATCTGTGCTTTATACTCCTTTAAAAACTCACAAGGATCAATACCACACATGCAAATGTTGGTTGTAGAAACAGAAGAAGCATTTCACTAACAGAAGCAGATCTCTCTTATTTTTTTTCCTGTGCTATTAAAAAAGTAATATGGAAGCAAAATTCTGCCAGCAGCAAATTTCACAACAGGGAGCTGGTAGCAACAGAAGCAAAAAATGCTAAATCTCTTACAGCAATGGCTGGTTTTAGGATGGACTCAAATGTTGTAAAATGCTATCAACACAAGAGAGGCGGTTCTCTTTTTTCATTTGGTTTTTAAAATAGCAATTCTCTGTTAGTCCTGTAATTGAAATGACTGAGATGATTAAAAATAAACTTGGTGTGAAGCTCCGGTAGGTTGGTTCTCACTGAATAGGAACATTACAGTATTTCTGCTATAAAACCCCATCAATCTGACTTGCACTCAGCATTCATGAAAGGCACATTCCCCAAATGAGCCCAATGGAGCGGTGCAGCTACAGATCTGCTGAAGCCATCAGTTCCCACTGCTGGCTGGAGGGACAAGACAGTCTGTCCATTATCCTCCCATGCGCCACAATACGGAGACATGAGTGCAGAGTCTCCTTATCCGAGCACTTCCAGAAAGCTGAGATGCCAAGTTACTGTTTGTAATTGATTTTTTTAAAAAGCAAATCCTGTGCAGATTGCCAATGTTATTTTATTTGTTAAATTTCTGTAAACGCATTTACTTTTCCAGAATAATAACAAGAAATCCAGGTAAGGCATTCTGTTCCTTCACGGTAGTTCCAAAAGTGAATTAATTAGAAGCAACTTGTTTCAAAGCTCATGGCTTTTCAGCTGATCAATAAATATACACTTGCTGCTCTCAAATAACTTCCAAGAGAGAAATATAGCTCAAGGCCAAGTTTAAGAGGGACTCTGACTGCCATTACTCTTCTGGTGTAATTATACAACTGCAAATTGAACAGTATCTTCTTCCATGTGGGTATTTTTGGGGGCTACTGTAACTGTGGCTTTAGGACTCTGACCAGCAGCAGTATAAATATATCATAAGAGCAAAGCAAAGAAATTTCTGTATAAATACAAAACATGACTCGGGCTAAGGGTTTGGTTTTGTTTTGTAAAGAATTGTAACATCACCTTTGCAAAATGGAGGGGGTTTAAGAAAAATAAGTGACTTTAGTTTCCTCTTATAAGAGATCAGGTTAAAATAACATCCTGGCTGAAGGATGCTGTCTTATGGATGCGCCTCAGCACACTCAGACGTTTGCCTGGTTGCTGTCCACATCCTGCCACTACCTGAATTTGGCCTTTCCTGGGCAAGACGCTGGACTGGCCACGCAGAGGCAGAAGGCAGTGGTGGGCACGTGCCAGCCCCATCTCCAGCTAGAGAAAGCAATGGGACACTTCTGTGGTGGTACAGCTCTTCAGGAGAGATCCTTTAAGAGCAAGCCATCCATCTAACAATCTTACAGGTTTGAAGACCTTTTGGAGACTGTCTGGGTTTTATAGCTTTCAAACATACCTGAAAATAGCCAGGATGAAAGCACTGCATTCACTTCTGACCTAAATTTTAAAAGATAACTCCAGTCTAATATCAATTTTATCCAAATAGTTTCATCCACCTGCTAGTTCCAAATATGCCACCAGGCCCAAGCTTTCTAAGGAAGTTTGCACAAGTTCTGGGTGCTTCCTTACCATGGGCACTTCAGCAATCTCTCCTGAAGCCTAAAAGCAGCTGAAAGAAAAGCAACAAAGCAGGAAGTGGTTTTGAGGGCATCTGCCCCCTCCCCACTCGGCTAAACAAAGGATGTGACAAGTGGAGCCTGGAAAACTGTTTGTGAGCAATAAATCAAAGCAGGCACAACCTGGGCTATGTTACTCAAGCCAGGTGCACATAGCTCAAATGCCATTTTCCCCTTTCTTTCCCTGGACAAAGTTTTCCCTGCTCAAAAATGTCAACCACTCATTTTTAAGGGGGTCTGAAAAGATATTTCACACAAGACAACTGTGCAAGAAGGGAAAAGGAAAAAAATCAAACCAGAGCACAAAAAAGAAATTAGTCAAGAGGCAAAAAACACATGGGTATCAATCAGCAGCTACAGCCCTGCTGCCTCTGGGTACTGAGATCTTCATTCCCCACTAAAAGCTTATCTGTGCCAGAAAAAGCCCCCATTTATCAAACCCTCTGCATTAATACACAGCTGCCACACTGTGCAATACACCTGCGATGTCTTATTCATGTACCTGCAATCAAATTGTGCTACTGTTGTGCCAGTCTGCCAGCAGCACAACCCAAGCCTCCCCACAGACCTGACAGGATGAGTTAAGGCTATAAAACTTTCAGCTACACAGCCATGAAAGGTACAGCCCAGTGTGAGCGAATCTGTGTTTCCAGAGGACCTGCAAAGTCAGGGCAGTGGTCCCTGTCCCCATGGCCCCTCTCCAGGGAGCTGAGCACACTGACTTTCAGAAGGGGAACATGGTTTGCATTGATTTTTTAAAATATATTAAGTAATTGATGTTTTGAACCAAAACCAGAACTTCTCCACTTCACAAAAACCCCAAGTTCAAAATAAAGCATTTTAATAGCTTCAATTTTTTTCCCCAATCCTTCTCTATGATCAAAAACTCATCTAAATTGGTTTTGCCTAGAAGTTTTGATCTTGATGAATTAGCGTTTTCCCTATGACAGGCATTTAATTAAGAGATCCCAAATCAATTCTGAGAGGTTTCTTTTCCTACAAAACGTAATGTCTGCTATCCCATGCACCTAGAGGTATATGATGTGGGCGGTGGATAATTTTACCTGCTGTCAGTTAGGAATGAGAGATTTGGAACTGACATTTATATCTGAAATACAATAAAATATTGCAGGCAGCAGTACAGTGTATCAGCTTGAGAGCTTCTGATGAGTCCTGAAGGACAACATTCAGCATCGCACTCATCATGCATGCTCCTCTCCAGCCTGAGAAGGAAAGGGGTTTCAGAAAACCTTTTGTGGACTCAGGAAAGGAGATTTGCTATATCTTATCAGATGCCTCAGCAACAGTTCAGCAAGTTGTCTGTAGTAAAACTGATTCCCACAAGGTGTTTCTGCAGGGACACTGCACACTTCAAAGCACATACAGCAGGTTTGGCATTTTTAAATTAGTTTTTATTTACATACCCCTAAATTTTTCCATGGACTTCTGTAACCTGTATTTCAAATTTAGGCCAAACACCAATTATTGTCTTTCCTCTTGGACTTTTTTTTTCCCTCCCCAAGTGATGCTTCTGCAGAGCATATACAGGGAATTGCTGCATCAGATGGGGCTACATAGCTGGCAAGTGGGACTTCACAGTCAGTTCTGCATCCTCAGTCTGCATCACCTGGCATGGGGTGCCATTGGGATCCTCTTCATCACAGCCACTTCAGGGATGTGCACCTTTGTACTGCGCTAAAGTGAAGATGCTCTCATTGCACCAGAGAGCCACACAGGCACTGAGAACTGGCCAGACTCTAATGTTAGTTTAACCCTACCCTATAGAACCACTGAATCATTAAGGCTGGAAAAGACCTCCAAGATCATTGAGTCCAACCTTTAACCTAACACCATCATGCCCACCATATCACAAAACGTCATGTCCACTCATTTTTTGAACACTTCCAGGAATGGTGACTCCACTACTTCCCTGGGAAGCCTGTTCCAGTGCTTAACCATTCTTTCAGTGAAGAATTTTTTCTAATATCCAACTTATTTTCTTAGGTAATCCTCCCCCTTTCTGCATTAGCAGACAGGCAGATACCTATATAATTGATACTTCAAAAAGTAATTATTGGGGCTCTTTAGCAGTTATTTCCCAGACTTTACAGAGAGTGTGTTGGGCATAAAACAAAATAAAAGCAAGGGAGAGCAGGGACAGAGTTTGGCTGGGATGACCATGTGTCTCTGGATACTAAAGAGAACACAGCCAGGAGAGCTCACAAATACCCAGTAAAGGACAGGACAACCAGCTTTGGTTTCATGGGGGAGGACTAGAGAAAATCAACCCTGCAGGGTCATTCCTAGTTACCCATAAGATCCAGAAGTCAGATATCTCTGCAACTACTGAGCAATCAGAGCTGTTATTTCACCTGGATCACAGCATCTCTCCCTCGAGGAAGATGGAAAAAAGACATCTCAGCTTTACTTCCCAGGGGAGCTGCGTATTCAGCAAGGTTTGACTTGCAGTTCTAAGTTTCCCATGCAGAGGGAGAACTGGGAGAGGAGCTAATGTTATCAAAGGAGCTCAATCCTAAGGAAGTTCCCAGCTGCCTTTTGCAGAGGGGATTCCTCCCCTCTTAAAGAGAGACTTGAACCTTAAGTGAATGTGGTGAAGGCTTGTGCAAGTTTATCTGACCTGGCTTGCAGAGCTACTGAGTTGGGGAGTGGATATCTTAGCTGCTGACCTCAAGAAGAAATTGTTTCTAGATGAGGATCATGGGAGAATGCATTTGTGCGTGCAGAAGTGTATCAGGGCACATGCTGGGCTGGGACTTTTTGTGTGAAGGAAGAAACAGTGAAATCTGCTGCAAGAAAATATCTAGACACATTAAAGCTTTCCATTAGCACTTTCTGATAAGATTATAAATAGTCTGTATAATTGCTGTAAGCTAGAGTGGCCAAAAGCCTGAAGTGGCAAAAAAAGTGTATGTTCATGATAAAAATTATGCACAACACACATGAGAGGGGAAAGCAGAAAATGGAAAAATAGAGCTGAAGAATTTAATCCATTCCTTAAAAGAACCTTTTAATAACTTTAAAACACACCGCACAAGTCCCAGTGTGGACCAGTTGGCCCCTTGCCACCTTCTCCTCCAGGGCAATGGAAATGGGATCCATCAGCTCAGCAAATACTGCCGCTGAACAAAGGCCCCAGGGCCAAGATTTGCTGGCACCAGCACCATTCCCACGCATCGCCCCACATCCCCTCCAGAGAGCAGGGCTGCCTCTTACACGTTTAGCTCGAGTGTCCCTGCTTGGCACCGGGACCCGGAGCTTTGTCCTTTTCCCCTCCCCGTTTCCCCCTGGGTCTTTGGGAGGCCTGGGCTGTCTGAGCCATCCAGGGGGTTCCCTCGCACACTGAGCCGACCTCATTGTGCTCTGCCCCAGTGAGCACAACTAATAACCACAGTTTGCCTCCTTTAATTGAGGCTCTGAATAACTGGGAGCAAGGACCCACCCCTCCAACAAAGGCAGAGCTCCCCTCGCCGCAGAGCGCAGCTGCCACTCATGCTGCTCTGCTCGAGGATGTCACAAAAGCGGAGCTATTTTGCATGGAAAGCAGCTATCACAAAACCCAGCTATGAGCAAATGGGGGCCAGCGTGAATTCCAGGAAAGTCCCCATGGCACAGAGCATGTCCAGCTCTCCGCGCCCCACGCTTGCTGAGCACCAGAAGCTTGGTGGAATTATTTTGCCCTGCAACAGGTTTTTCTAAGAGGCTGCAGAAGCCCAGAGGAATGACATACATGCTGGCAATGAAAATTACCGCAGAGGGTGTTTTTCAGCTCAGAATACAAAACAGATTGGCTTTTCTGCAGGCACTGGTAAGAAAAATACTAATTAGTACAAAGTATGGTGATAGGCCAACTCTCTTGCTTAGTTGCTCATTCATTAAAGTGAAATTAATCTGGATTTAGATCAATGTAAATGAGTGAGGAATGTAGCTGGGTGTTTTGTTCTGTGTACACCCATTTGCTACTGTTGCTGATCACAAGGAAACCAAGCTAAAAGCACAGCACAGGACACCTCAAAGTCAGCTCTATCCTTAATGAGCAAGGCCTGCTTTCAAACAGATGTGTCCTGTTACAGCTGTGAGCCCCCAAAACTCAGTGTGAGGATGTGGAGACGTTCAGGTGGACAGAGATTAATCTAGATAAAGTTCACACAGAAGTAAAAGAAGGAAACAGGAAAGGCAGCCTGCCTCAAGTTCCCCATGTGGCGGGATCAAGGACAGCCTTGGCGTGGTAAACAGTGAGAAACTTTCATATTTAATACAAGAAATTTGGAGAGGAATGCTTTACAGGAGCAGGTATTGACAGGTCAAGGGGAAATGGCTTCAAACTGAAAAGGAGTAGAATTAGATTAGACATGAGGATTACAAAAATTTTTTTTATTATTAAGGAGATAAGGCATTAGTACAGGTTGCCCAGAAAAGCTGTGAATGCCTCATCCCTGGAAGTGTTCAAAGTGGGATGGGGCTTTGAGCAACCAGATCTAGTCAAAGGTGTCTCTGGCCATAGCAGGGGGTTAGAACTAGATGATCTTTTAACTTCCCCTCCAACCCAAACTATTCAATGATTCTATGACTCTCTGAACACATTCTTGGCTTTGGCCCTGAGGTCAGACCTTCTTTATTTCACTGAGCTTCCCATCGCAACAACAGCTCAGACAAGATTTCACAGGTCACTGTACCAAACCCCAAATCCACATAGGAAAAAACACCCTAAAGTATGTGGTCTGTGAGAGCTACTTTCAGACCTGATAGCTGTGCCACTACATGAAAAATGACAACAGCATTTATGACTAGCTGAGGAAACTCCCACACACCCCAAAATAGTGTAGTATGGATCAATGCTTCCACATTCAAACATCCTGTCTGCTTCACACGCTCAGCACTTCCATATTTCTATACAATCCAAACTCATTCTTTGGCCAGGAGGGCAGGAAGGCAGAGCCAAACTATTCTCCCTACTCCCATCCACCCAAAATTGGGATGCCACATTCCCACTGCCCATTAGGGAAAGGCTCCTGGCCTGGGACTCTGCTATTCCCTGAACCATGTCAGGTCATTGTTTAGAAAGAGCTCATTAGCACAGAGTGAACCCATCCCACCAAGTGTCCTATGGGCTGTGGTGGGACAGTGCCAGGGCCCAGGACTTTTACTGGCAGTGGTGTGGCTTCCAAGGGCCTATGCTGACACAGGACATCCCTCTGGGTGGCATTTCTCCTGGCTGCAATGTGCATGCACAGGAAGCGTCGGGCTCTCCATCGCTGCTTCTGAGCACAGGCATCCACAGCTGCCTTATTCAAAGGGCTTGCCCTGGTCCCAGAGCTCATGTGGGAATCCCTAGAACTATCAGCGATGTGGTTGAGTTACTTCAGTGCTGATTCCAGACGTGCTGGAGCATGTCCAGAGAAGGGCAAGGAAGCTGGGGAAGGGTCTGGAGCACGAGTCTGATGAGGAGCAGCTGAGGGAGCTGGGAGTGTTTAGCCTGGAGAAAAGGAGGCTCAGGGGAGACCTTGTCGCTCTCTACAACTCCCTGAAAGGAGAGTTTAGCCAAGAGGGTGTGGGTCTCTTCTCCCAAATAACAAGCAAGAGGACAAGATAAAATGGCCTCAAGTTGCATCAGAGATTGGATATTAGGAACAATTTCTTCACTGAAAAGTTGTCAAGCATTGGAACAGGCTGCCGAGGGAAATGGTGGAATCATTGTCCCTGGAAGCACTTAAAAAATGTGTAGATGGGTTAAAAGATGAACTGGATGCTCTTAGAGGTCTTCTCTCCCCTTAAGGATTCTGATTCTTTGATAATAGTGGAGTGCAAAGAAAAGTACGTGCTGAGTATGTAGCAGTGGTCACTTGCAACTCTGATAGTTTAAGCTTCACAGGATGTTGCCTTAAGCTCATAGTGGTGGCTGTCGTGGCCAGGATGCCTTCCAGGTGACAGTGGCTCCATCTTACAAAGGCCCACACAGGGGCATTTATTTGGGCAGGACATGATTTTATATGATGTTACAAAAAGAGGGGATTTTCATATGAGATAAGAAATAAGGCAAGGAAGAACCAGGTCCTTTCAAAGTTAGGCTTGATCCATCTTGGATCTGTTTTTTCCTAGCCATCCACTAGCCACCACATCATTAGCTTCTCACAGAATCGACTTTTTTGATAATGATCCAAGGCCAGCTTCTCTTGAATTGCTCCCCCATGGCCTCTTCAGGAGCAGATGAGTTAGTGAGAGTGATATGGACCTGGTGCTCCTGCTGGGAAATTGAGAACTTGCTCCCTGCAGTGATCACCACCATCAGTGTCTGACCCCTTTCCCTGGAAAGTGCTGGATATGTGCTGTTGTTTTCTGTGCCCATAACTGACTCGGGGTTAGTTACTGAGAAACAGCTTGGCAGCCTTCCAGGCCAGCACACAAGAAAATCACCCTATTGCCTTATGACCAAACAAAGTCTACAGTTTGTCTTTAATCACCTCCATTAGAGCTCAGTTTGCCTTCTAATCAAAGGCCATGCTTTCCATTTTATTTTTCTTCCCATCTTCCACCCAGGCCAGGGCCAAGATGTTACAAACATTCCTATACATGTAGACTCTTAGAGATTAAAATATCCCTCCTCCAAGGTCTGAAAGCTGAGTCTAATAGAGAGGTTCTGGCGGATTTCCTGCTGGAAGAAATCACAAGGAAAATATATTGGTGATGTCTCAACAAAGACCTTTTTTCTTCTGTCTGCCAGACTCACAAATTTTACAGCTACAGAAAACTATGACCAGCATCAAGGCCTCTTGCACACGACATCAGACATTTCATATTCCACAGCAATGTCTGCTCGTTTGGAAAAGAATCTTTCCTTTTTCAGAAGAAAATGCTGTTAAAGCCAGAAGTTTGAGGCCAAGATGCACAAGACCTCATGTCTTACAAAAGTCTTAAGCTGCATTTTAAAGAAGCCAGAGCACATTCTACCAACACCATAAATGATCTTTCAGAGATTAACTATGCTCATTTAGAAAAATACAAATCTTACATGCCCCTTAAGAAGCAGCCTCAAGTTTCCACATTTGTCTTTCTGAAGGGATTCAGACAATCAGTGCAATAAATTTTAACACTGATGGTGTCCCCTCTGTTTCCGTGTTTCCATGGTTCTCCAAAGGCAAGATAGGTACTGATGGTCATATCTCCATATGTGTTCTTCCACAGGTGGTTTGGGAATTTTGATCATTACCAATGCCAGTGCTTAATGTGGCATGAATTTTCTTAGTCAGTGCAAGGTTATGTGCAAGTCCAAATGAAAGAGTAATTTAAAGGTAAGATTCAGTGTCATGGTTCTCTCGACATCTTGCACAAATATTGAGCAAGCCCAAATTTCCATCACACAGTATCTGCCCAGACAAAAATAAAGCTGCACATGTACATCCAATCTATTATTTGCATTAACTTCTCTATACATGTAGACAGGACATCAACCTGTGGGAGAAGTCCAGAGGAAGCCACCCAGTTGATTAGAGGGATGGAGCATCTCTCCTATGAGGATAGGTGGAGAAAACTGAAATCATTCAGGAGGCAAAGAGAAGGCTTTGGGGTAACCTGATAGCAGCCTTTCAACACCTGAGAGATGGAGAGAGACTTTTTACAAGAGCCTGGAGTGACAGGACAAGGGGAAGTGGCTTCAAACTGAAATACAGTAGGTTTAGATTAGATATTAGAAAAAAAAATTCTTTACTCTAAAAGTGGTGAAGCATTGGGACAGGCTGCCCAGAGAGGTTTTGGATGCCTCACCCCTGTCAGAGTTCAAGGCCAAATTGCATGGAGTTCTGAGCAATCTGATCTAGTGAAAGGTGACCCTGCCCATGGCAGGAGGTTGAAAATAGATGATCTTTAATGTCCCTCCCAACCCATTCTATGATTCTATAATAAACTTCTAAATGTAATTGCTTTTGAGGTAATGTTGCCGTAGTGTACCTGACTAGAACCACTCCCTGAGCTGGCCTATTTTAACCAAGAGAGGATCCATCTCCCACAGCTGCAATCTGTCACTTTATGCTCCACCTTCATTAAAAAGAGCTGCCATAGCAGGATGAGTGAATCCAGCAGGGAAGGTTAAAAGCTGCTTGGCACAATCATAGAAGAGTAATCACTGAGTTGTTTTACGTGGTGAAAGATGACATTGACCATTTCTTCATGATACCGTGTTAGCACAGCTCCTCCTCAGCTACAAACAAGAAGTGTAGGGAGAATCAAATTTAGCATCCAGCTTGGAATTCCAGACAGAAAGTGAAATGAAAAGCTCAGTCCAAGAGCAGAAAAACACACAGACACTGCTTTCCCTTTACTAACTTCAGCTGCTTTTTCATGGGTCCCACCAACCCTAGGAAAATCATCAATGTGTCAAAAAAAAAAACCAAACAAACCCAAACCACCAAAAACACGACAAAATTACAGAAATTACTATATAATTATAGATTCATTGCAGATATATGCCCACACTCTCCACTTTCCAATTGAAAATTATATAATTAAACATCTACTGATTTAATGAAAACTCAGTCTTGTACTATTCTGAAATTAGGACACTCACCTCCCCCCGTGGGAGTACAGATCCACCCAGCATGAATAGCATGTTTATCCACCCTTGTGGTTTCCATTCCTAGATTTTATCTGCGTTTACTGAGAGAAAATCATTCACTTCCAGTTATATATATACATGTGTGCACATGTATACACATTAAAAAACTGTGGCTGCTATAAAAAGAACTGAGTCCAAAAGAGAAGAAAATAAAGGATGCCTGTACTCCAAAAGAGGCTTATTTCAAGAATGGATTGTGGGGGATGCTTGAGTCCATGGGAGTTGTGGAGTCCCCCATCAGCGACCATTCTTCACCAGAAACGTCCCATATCCACAGTCAGATGAGGAGCCAGCTTCCAGTTGGTGACTTGATCAGCACTTCATCCCCTACTCAATTTGAACCCATCCAGTCACTGGAAAAAGAAGTCCCAGGCTCCTGGGACAAAGCAGATGAAGGGGAGAGGGCCCTTGGTGCCTTCAGTCCCACTCTGTTCTGGTGATAGCAGGTTACTTTGAAGCTTATGCTATAATGAAGGGTGGTGGGAGAAGAAAAACACAGACAAAACAACTTCTGTGACTGTGAACTTATTGACATCAATTTCCTTGCTCTTCTTGGCATTTCTCCCTCTCACTCCACCACAGAGTTACGGGTATAAAACACTTTTCCTGAAAAGCTGTTCTTCTCCTGTACATTTTGTGGTGAAGGGGAGACAATTATTGAGAAGAAAAAAGGAAAGAACAGAAGATGAAAGGCTCAGCCTCGCACAATTACAGCCTCAAGTGCTCCTGCACTGTTCCTGAACTGCACCAACATAGTCTCAGCCTGGCCCCACGCTGGTGGTCCCTGTCAGGCAGCAGTGGAAGAGACGTGAAGAGAAACAGCATCCAGAATCGTACAGAGCCAGGCCAGGTCCATCTGGAGAGCTGGGCTGTGCTGAGCACACAAGAAGGTGTAGGGACACCCCAAACCCTACCCCTGACCCCATAAGAAAACCTCCACATACAGCCAGCAGGGAGGAACCATCTCCTAAGAAGAATTTCTACGTTTTTTCACATACCATCCCTGCTGGTAGGGCAAAAGTTCTTTAGAACTAGGAGCTCTTTATCACTGTGACCCAATGTGCATCTTCATTACAATTGAGTGCACCAAACTTCCCATGGAAAATCTTTGGAGCATCCCACAAGTAAGAGATTTGCACCACGTGTAAATCTGTTTAGTCAAGGTTTATTTCTGAGGTCTTTTACTGCCCTACTGTGGGAGCTTAAGAAAACCATTGGATTCACTAGAAATAGCTCAGAATGTATGTAAAGAGCTGTTCAAAGTTGTGACAAATCTGTCTAATACTTTCTCAGATGTTTGGTTAATTAAACATTTATTATCTTGTGCACTACTAGTTCATGGAAAATAATTAGCAGTGAGATATTATTGAGCATAAATGTAGGGGAGTGAAACTACTCTATGCTCCAAAATAAAAATTAATGCTTCAGGTATAAGCTAAACTAAAGAATCAAAAAAAAAAAGGAAGCAACCTTCTCTAGAATCTGAACAAGGAAGAATTTTCTTGACCCTGTGAGACATGTGCCCACAGAAATCAAAGTAAAAAGCTGAGAGACTTTTCTTTACTACAGGCTCCAAATTACTTATAATCAACTTAAAAATAGTTTGCAGAGATGAATGTGGTGGCAGGGTGTAGCAACCCATTCACTAATTCCATTTATTTAGAGATCCTGTGCTATTTTCTAGTGCTGTCAGCAAGCACACAAGACAGTATTTTTAACTAAATAATAGCATGTGAAAGGATTTATGATGAAAAAAAATCCCACCCACTGGGATAAACTCCTAGTTATAGATGATAAAACTCCTTGATTCTGAGCTAGTCACACTTTAAAGAAATTCCTGTGTACCGTCTTACATTGTGTGCAGCCACAGTGTCTTATAGCTCGTAAAGCTGTGAGCATGTAAATACTCAGCTGGTGATAAATACATTATAAACATAATATTAGCCCAGGAAATGAATTCTTCAGGATATTATCAAGGTCACTACAAAGAACAGTTTATCAGACAGGTAAATTAGACAGGCATCTGCTTCTATGCCTGCTGATAGAAATCAGACCAGCCAGTCTAAATTATGTTGAATTTTTGAAAGATTCGTAGTTCTGCAAGTGTTACACTTGTCCTTAAACAACTTTGTTAAAAATCAACATGCATGACTCACTATTCCAGCACAGAGCTCTGATAGCTGGAAGGAACAGTTAGCAGATACATCCCTGAATAAACTAACACAGTAAATTTTCCAGTACATTTTGCTTTGTTTCATGAGTATTACAGACTCACAATTCAACCAAGACTCATAGCCTATTCATTACAAGTAAGAATAATGATGATTTTCTTCTATTTTTATACTCTGTTACCCTTTTCATTAGAGCCATGAGCTCTAATAGAGACACAGGTGTATAAGTGGGGTTATTTCTCTGGAATGGGAGTGGTGATTGCAGGTTGTCAATAAGCTCGACTAGAGCAGGAAAGTTATGGCCAGCATTTGCACGCTAGTAAAACTCTTGGGGCTGGACACAGCCAAAACATATAGGGAAATACAGTGTCAGGAATTGAAAAAAATGGATATCCAATTTCTTGGTCTAGACACCTATGGGACCTTTCCAAAGTGGCCAATCTGTGCAGGAGGGGTGCACCAGAGAGCATTGAGACTAGGTTTCAGGAATCTGTGTCTCAAAGGCTGGTCCAGATCATCCCAGTCCCTCAGAGATTGTTAGTCCTGAGCACATCCCCTCTCTTCCATGATCCTACTTACATGTGTTATGTTGATATACGTCAAAATCCTCAAGACAAGCCATGCTGTATTCCATAAGAGAAGCACAGCTCAGCAGTAACAAAAACATCTCTATATTATCAACACTGTGTTCAGCACAAATCTGAAACATGTCTCCAGACCAGCAACTGGGAAAAAAGTTAACTCCATCCCAGCCAAAATCAGCACACTACTGCAGAGGTTCCTTTTGCACGGAAAATTCTGAAAATGGCACCCAGAGTGAATTAAATCAAAACTCTGATAGATCATAAAATCATAGAATGGTTTGGTTTGGAAGGGACCTAGATGATCCTTCAGTTCCAAACCTGCCATGGGCAGAGACACCTTCTGCTAGACCAGGTTGCTGAAAGTCCTGTTTCACTGGAACCTGTTCCAGTGCCTCACCACCCTCAAAGAATCCCTTCCTACTACCTAATCTAAATTTAATCTCTTTCATTTTGAAGTTATTTCTTTTTTTTCTATCAGATAATAATCAGATAAGAAAGATTGTTTAATTACCTAAACCCGTACTCAGAACTCCACTGGCTCAAAGTCATTTACCAGCCTTCCAATCCCATCCACAGCAGGATGAATTTATCACAGCGGTTCTTCCACTGGGTTTGTTCACCAGGTCCTCCAAGTGAATTTTTAGCTTGTCTCTATGGGAGAACAACCAGGATGCACCAGTAACATGGGTTTGGTTAACAGTTGAGCTGGTCTGAGCTGGCATCCTTCCCACTTTGGTTCCAGTAAAGCACAGTTTGGTTTGGGGTCTGACTTTGTTACAGTAAGAAGTGGAAAGATCATTAAGCATGAGTGGATTCACGCTTCAATTAACAAAAACAACAAAAAGGCTATTAGCAGCAAAGGTGTCTTTCAATAATAGTAATTTAAAAAGCTGTCTCTGTTACTCTTAATTGTATTGCAGTCATTAGTTGTTTTTTAAAGCATTATATCTCCTTGCTATAAATGAGTCAACAGACTGCAGCAGGTAACATCACAACACAGTTCACTTCAAGGACAAATTTATCACAAGATTTAGGAAGAAGTCAAAGATAACGGAGAGGGAACCATTCTTCTCATAGGAGCAGTCCCTTAGGGATTAAATAAAATTGTCAGTACAATGTTTGACCCAAAGCATAAGGCAATACTTGATAACAGCTCTCTAAACTGGCATTGTCTCCTTCGACTGCACAAATCCTGCAGCAGCAGGGAGTTGGGTGAGAAAGGCAGCATGTGCACCTGAGCTTGCAACAACACTGGCCTGTATATCCATCAGTAATATAAATTCCAGCAGACTGATTTACTGGCATAAAGAAGCAAATATTATCGTATTCCCAGAACGTGGCAGGGAAAGATTCAACTCTTTTGCTTTTGGCTGTCAAAGCAAAGAATCCAATGAGAAAGTTATATAAGCTCTCTCAGAAGTGAAAAAGAGAGAGGCACTCAGAGCTTGAATTGTGTCACCTGTCTCGAACACTCGTCCTCAAAAAGGATGAAACATTCTCTTGAGATGTCTACTCCTTTCCACTGACTATCAAAAGAGCCCAGACAAATAACTTTCAGGGTACTGCAGTTAGATGTTATGAATCCCACCAAAGATACTTGAATATCAAGATACAAAATCGTTCAATTCTATTCATGATTCTCAATTCTGATCCAACATCTGTCTTGAACTCAATAACACCCTTTGATCTAAGCTATTAGAATCTTTTGCCACAAAGCTGTAGCACTAGTGACTAAAATTCTGCTGCACCATCCCACTTGTGTCACATTAGTATTGCAGCCTCTCACAGAGATGTTACATCTTCAGAGACAAAACAGAGAGGTTTTTATAGCAGATCTAGAACTAATGTATAGATAGAACTAATATATGCTATCCATCTTGCTGTAAAACACTGGAGGAGCAAAGCACAGTGATTCCTATGGCAGTGTAGTTAAATGAAGTCTCACCCAGTGGTGGTGGATTGGGTTGATTTTGTGTAGCTACTTTGCAGTAAAAGTTTCATCCTCTAGATCTTTAATGTGTTGTGGTTTTATCTACCTCACTGTAAAGAAAGACTGATGCTCCAAGCTGAAAGGACACAGATTTATTTTTCATAGTTTATATATATAGAAACAAACATATGTCTTATGCACATACACACACATATACGTATACATGTATTTTATATATAAATTCCTTAGTTTCCTAAAGTGCAAATGAAGTCATAGACAAACTGACACTGAATGTTGATTATCAATCCATAAGGAAATGAATAGAATTTGGGAACCTGAGTCTCTTGTTAGACAGATAAGGACAGCAAGTGACAAAAATCACCTTACCCAATTGAGCTACCTTGCTTGAAAGATACCCTCCCTACTTCTGGCCAGGACTAGCAGTTGTACTCACAGCTCCCAAAATATACAGCATGACCAAAAGCAGCTTATGCAGAACTTAGAACTATTCTCCATCATTTGTAACTACGTTAATACAGCAGAGCTTGCAACAATTTCTTAGTTGCATTTTAAAAAGCTTAATTAGTACTTTATCAAAAAGTAGTTCTCAGAGGTGTCAGAGTACTCCCACTGCTTTTGTTTCACATCATAAACAAGCTTACTGATTTGAAAAGGGATTTGGTATTTGGGTGTAACTTGTAGGGAACTTGATGGGATTGAATCACCAACCCTACAATTTACTAACAAAAATAACCCACCAGTTAAACCACACTGCAGCTCTACCACTGAGGAAGAAATATTCTTAACACACTGGTACATTACAATGCAATTTCCTTGTTGGCATGGTTCATTAAAAAAAAAAAAAGTTGAAATTCAGTGCAGAAAGGGTTGGTAACCATCACAAACTCCCACAGAAGAAAGGATGCACTGCTTCATATTATAAAGGATCAGAAGGGAAATGGCTTTGTCATTTGAGTTTGAACTCCAGTAATAACATGGATATCTCTTTTGCAGATGGACCATACAAAGTTTACAGGTATCACAGATCTGTCCAACCAGATACCTCATCCCTGGAAGCATTTAAGGCCAGGTTGGATGGAGTTCTGAGCAACCTGGTCCAGTGAAAAATTTCCCTGTCCATGACTGGGGGGTTGGAACTAAATTATCTTTAAGGTCCCTTCAAACCCAAGCCATTCTATGATTTTATGATCTTCCTACAGCTTCAAAACAAACCCTTAAAACTCAAGTGCCCAGCTTTGCCTTGGTCCTGAGCACAGAAATAAATAACACAGGCTTCTAAAGACAGCTCACCGGATCACAGAAATGAAAGCAGTGGTTTCATTCCAGATCTTAAAAACAGATGGTCCTGCCCATTGTTTTTCAGGTGTTGATGTGACAGCTTATCTAGGTCTGAACACGGTTTTGGTCTTATAGTCCATTTCTGCCTGTGAAATTGTTTCCAAAATCAGTTAATTATCAGGTGACCCCAAGACCTTGATTCAATACTGTGAAAGGTCACAAATTTTCTGGTGAATTTATTTGATGAGAAAGTAGCTGAGTTTTTGTGCTGAACTTTTTCCCAAGTGTCACAGGCAGCCCATGTCCAGTAACCACGGCATCCTTCTATGAAATCCAGGACCTGCCATGGTACCTCCAAGCTCCCTCATTCCTTTGAATCATAGGATCTGCTGCTCTCATTGCAGTCACTCCTCACAAGACTTAGAGGCTGGAATTCATGGAGCCAGGAGCGAAAAGAAAACCATGAGCCCTGAGAGACCAAGCTCACAATTGCTATAGTGGGTTTACAGAAACATTAATTTCGTAAGAAGCCGGGGATTTCAGGAAACTCACTGGGTTTAGAAGTACAATGTGCTATGATGGGACCTTTAATACATTATATGTGGTTTTGCATGCTCTGACATGGATTTAACCTATTCTATCCTTTGGTAAATGCTGGTAAATTCTACCGGCTCTGCCAGGAGAACCTATCTTCATTGCACCTCTCCAAACTTGGCTTTCACTATCCTAAATAGAACTACATCCCCAAATCAAGGGACAGCAGAAAAAATCTTAAGTTTGCAGGTGCACCTAACCACGGCAGGCAATGGTCTACTCCATTTACAGACTGTGCTGAAAGCTACCATTAGATTTGGATGGGAATAGTCACATAAAGCATAAAAATTAACCACAAGGCAGGCTTAGAACACGAAGACTTTAAGTAAGTGGTGTCCTTCCAGTTTGAGGTCAGCTTAGGGGTTGTTAATGAAGGAGGAAGAAAGGCTTGGCTGCACAAATCTGCTGAAATTTAAAATATTTTAGATTCATGAAGGCCACATGCCAAGGATTTTCTCCTCATTGCTTTGTTTTTCTTGGACAGAAAAGCCTGTAACTAAACCTAAAACTTCAGAGGTTTTTAAGTGCCTTGCTCTAGTCTCCTGCTGAGCATCTGGCCATCTTGAGTTATTCTTTCTACAGAGTATTCCTCAGCAGTCCATCAGACAGCAAACACCAAGAGAGATGGTGTTGCCCAAAGGATGAGTTGTCTCTTTTACCCCATCATTTGGACTCCACTGGAGCAGACAGAAAGCCTCCTTCTGATTGCAGCTGGGTAAGTATTGGGCTGCACAGGTGAATTCTGAAAGTGCTGAACATCCACAGCTCCTGCAAAATCAATGAGGGCTGCAGACAGTGTTGAAAAACAAATTACTTTCAGCACATAAGAATATGTTCCAGCTTTTTGCCTGCTCCTATTTCTGTATTTCTCCTTCACTTCTACATTATTTACAAATGGCTTCCATAGTCACCACATTCTCCCCTCCTTTTTTTTTTTTCTCCAAACAGCACATTACTTTCTCATAAGATGTCATTTCTCCTGCCTCTGAGACCCATGCTTTTCCTGATTGTCTCAATATTTCTTTCTAATATCTAGGACTTATTTTTATCTGAGTCTTTGCCTTTACAATTAGTTTTACTGTACATCAAACATTGTTCAGCGAGCTTTCTTGTCTGAAATGCAAGAAAAACTATTACAATCTAAGGGAGATGTTATCATCCAGCCTGATTTTATGATTTCAGACAAGATGTTGTTGGCAGTCCAGAGATTCACTGCTTTACATAAAGTGATTGTCTGTGGTTTATGATTCCACAATTTTTCTGTAGCTGCTGAAGAAATAAGCTAGAGATAAGAAAGGCAAGTGCAAAAGGTTTAATTGATCTCATTTTATTATATTCCTATCTTCAGAGTCCCATATTAATATTCCCAGTGATCTGTATGAAGTTGCAAGTTTAGAACAGACTCCTTTTCTCACAAACTCTATCAAAGAAAAAAAGTAAAACTATTTTCAGTCACAGACTTATTTCTAAAACTCTGATTTTTGGATGACTTAGATTCATATATTTTCTCCCTCAGCAAAAAGAAGAAATCAGGCCACAGATGCTGAAATATCCTCATCACCTGAAGGCATTGTCTAAGACATTGCTTTTTCCAATGTACAAGGGAAGGAAAATAAATCAATAAATCACTTTCCAAAACTCTACCAGAGCTAGCATCCGTTCTGGAGGAGAGAAGCTACGTGGGTGCACAGAAATATCAAAGTGCTGCCTGGAGGCACTGACAGACAGTCTGAGTGAAGGTGATGGGAATCTTGCTCATCCCTCCTACCAACAACTCCCAACAAGATGCTCCCAGCCAGACACAGCGTGTCTGAGGAGGGAGAACTCTGTCATCTCTCCCTGAACAAACAGGAGCTAAGGCAGGAGTAAAACAGCAACAATTGCATGTACTGGAAAGCCTCTTTAAGGAAAATGGAACAGGATCCTGAAGAGATCTATCTGCAGAGGGATATTTTTGTTAAGCAAGCTGTTTATTCAAAGCAAGCAAGTTGCGCTGAAGCCTAAAAGTGGAGTTTGAATGGGAAAAACCTGCCTAGAAATCCACTTTATGCACATTTGAACCAGAGGACAGCAGAGCACAGGCTCAGGTTTGCACTGGGAGCACACAAAGGATTTTCCTCGGTTTTCTGAAGTCCTTAGCTAATGTTCAGCAAGCTGATATGAGCTAGCACTGCACCAAAGGACACAATCTAGATCTTCTGCTCCTAGTTATCTTCTCTCACCTTGTGCCAGTTCCTCCCCCTGGGACAGCATGGTGAACTAAACCTGAGTAAAAAATAATCTGGAAAAGAAAACAAAACTATTCATGGGCTCCCTGCTATAGTTCATGGTGAGGCCACATAAATGCATGTGCTGGCAGATGGGAGAAGGAAGTTAGGAAGAAGATTTCTTTTTTAGAAGTGGGGCTGTCGTAAAACACCACTGTTGTATATCTCAGAATAAACATATTCATTTCAGAGGGCCAAGCAAAATAGGAATTTATTTAAGATCATAGAATTGTTTAGGTTGGAAAAAAACTGTAAGATCATTGAGTCCAACCATTAACCCAGCACTGCCGGGTCCATCACTCAACCATATCCCAAAGTGTGACACCTACACATCTTTTAAATACCTCCAGAGATGGTGACTCCACCACTTCCCTGGGCAGCCTCTTCCAATGCTTGACAATTCTTTCAGTGAATAAATTTTTCTTAGTATCCAATCTAAACCTCCCCTGATGAAACTTGAGGCCATTTCCTCTTGTCCTGTTACCTGGGAGAAGAGACAAATCCCCACCTGGCTACACCCTCCTCTCAGGGAGTTCTGGAGAGTGATAAGATTCCTTCTCAGCCTGCTTTTCTCCAAGTTAAACACTCCCAGCTCCCTCAGCCGCTACTCAAAGCACATGTGCTCGAGACCTTTCACCAGTTGTGATGCCGTTCTTTGCACACGCAATGTTTAAATGATGTGGAGATTTCACAGTGCCAGAACAGAACTGTAGCTATGACCTAGGAAAACAGTCACTTCCACATGATCTGTGGAGGAACTGAGGGAAAACAGGAGCCACTACTCAATCTCAGAGTTCAAAGCTCTCCGCCTGCCAGACACCAGCTCTGGAACCATTTCTCTCTGAGCTGGTGATGCTTAGACCAAGTGGAAAATTAGATCTGAGAATTTCAGACATTAGATTTGAAAATAAAAAGTTCTGTAAGAGAAAAAGCGTATCTGAATATCTCTGCTCTGCTTTCCAGAGCCAAAATCCAAGAAACCAGACTGTCCTTCGACATTTGGCAGAAGATCACCACTAAACAAATATTTCATCTCCTCACATCCATGAAAACAATTTTTCTTCTTTAGTTTCAAGCAAAGGATAAATCAGTTGGAAATTCTGTCACAGACCTTTTATGCCTTCACAGAAAACTGAAATTAGCCAGCAAATGTGGTGATGAAAGGATGAGTGATCCTGTCATCTGCAACATGAGTGATTGCTGGAAGTTGGAGATGTTACAGAGTTTGGGAAAGGCCCCCCTGCAGCTGTGGGAGTAGAGCATCGAGAAGCAGAAGGATATATCAGAGGTGACATGAGCTGGGTCACTGCCCAGCTGCAGCTTTTTAAAAATCAGCAGTTGTCTGCTGAGCGTTTAACAGACTTCCCAAGCCATCTGAAAGTCACTAGATTTTCAAGTGAGAGTCAAATTCTTAGTTAGCTGCATTTTGCCTGGACATTTTCTTAAGTAGAAAATGTGGAATATTCCACTAGGAATGGTGCCTGGTGCAGGTATGATGTAACATGAGCTAGAAGCACAAGAGTTAGACCGTCGTCATGGGACTTATGGTGCTGATAAGGCTTTAACCTGTCTGTCAGACATCAGCTGTTACTGCAAAACACCTAAAGTTTCTCTTCATTCAACATGGAGATGAGTGCCACAGATTTTTTTCCAAGTAAAAGTACAGGTGCCCTTGTGGCATGTACCAAGTTCTGCCAGATGACAAGAAGCTTTGTTCGCATTTGTAAGAGGTCCCTACAAGCCATCACAGGGATGAAAAAGGGCTCTTGTGGCAACACCGAGCAAGACGTGGAACTACTGCTAAGCTGAAATTTTGAAGCTGAATTCAGGTAAAATTGTACTCCAGCTATGAAAGTAAAACCAATCTACAAATTCCCAAGCCCACAAACTCAAAAAACCAAAAGAATTAAAACTACCACCACATCTGAGTTAATGAAAATACTTTAGGATTCACACTCCTGCTGGTTTGCCGAGATTTCCTGATGTCTAATGAAAAGCAATCTAGAAATGAATGCTTTTACAGTGAAATCTCAGAACTCAACAAAAAGTACAAAATGGAGATCAGCAGTTAGGCAAATACCCTTAGGTGTTGATATGTTCCAATATTTCAGTATTTTTGTGAGATTTGGCTGTACTGAAAAGTCTCTTAGGAAGCGTCAGTCAAGATACAGCAATTCGGATGCCTACCCTTTGTCGTGGTCTCTGTGCAGGAGGTATTTTTAACACTGAAGGCCAAGAAGAAACAGCTTGCTGTTGTTCTGTGAATTTATCATGAACCTGGGCAAAGGCAACCTCAAAATCAGACATTTCTGAAGCCTTCAGACTCTTCTTTTGAAGGGTGTTCAAGGTGTTGCCTTGAAGGCTGGAAGCCCTTCATTGTCAGTAGCAGAACAGTGGTAGCATATGTCTTGTATTTTATGCACTCCATACACTACGCAAAGTCAACAAAGACTGTGTAAAAATAGAAATATAAATGTTGTCAATCATGTGGACATGTGACTGCTTTAGATATCTTGTCACAGGCCTCATTAAATTAAGTGAAATCAATCAAACCACTGGTACCAGGCCATTTTTGAAACAATTCAGCTTCATCTCCTTCTGTTTGCAAAGTATCTGAGATTCATGTGATGAAAGTCCTTTGGTCTAGTATACTTTTAAATATTCCATAGCTCCCTGTTGTTATCCCTAGCACATATAAGCAGGAGCTGTATTTAGGAAGCATGTAGCATCCCTGGAATTTTTAGCAGAGTGTATCTCTCCTGCTTTCCTGTGAAAGCATCATCCATTTTTGCTTGCCAAATGTAGTCCAGAATGTAATGGAGATGTATGGAAAAATATCCCCCACCGCCATGATGTCCTACTGAGCAGACATGTTATTTTTCGATTATGCTATGCTTACTGCCACAAGATCAAATGAAACCTAAAATGCTATTAATGCACTCAATGACATGTTCTTAGCAATAAATTCAGTCAAATATAGAAAGATGGAATGACTGAGTCTAGGCCAGATGTCCAGTGAGACCTGAGACAAGCAATTCTGAACAGCTGCTGGCGTGAAATCCAGCATTTGCAACACTTCACAACCCTGCACATTGCGGTAGCAGTACCAGGACTGGAGGACTCAGCAGTGGTCAGTACAAAAAAAAACTTCGTCCCATTTCCTCCCTTTGATTCATGTGTCTCCCTGGAGCTCACAAGGGATTATGTCTATTAAAACCCGAGCTTGGCTGTGGCAATATATGCTTTTGTCTTAGAATGTGCACAAAATAAACAGCACCTTGGCATGTGCCCTTGTCATGTTTTCCACCCACCCAGTGGTTTGTATGTTCACATTTTATGCAGTGCTGTCATTAAAACCACTGAAAGTTAATTACAACAGCTATTAAAAGTTTGACATTCTAAACATGTAGAAGGCCCAGCCATCACATTGAACTCCTTTCCTGCTCCTATTGTATTAACATGGAATTTAAAAGTGTTACATGCACAAGAAATCACGTGGTCCTGTTCTCCACCAGGTCCCTCTCACTCCTCAAAACAGTTCTACCTCACACATCCAGGTAACAAAAAAATTAACTGATCTCTAGCTTAATATTTCATCTGTAGGTGCTCTCACTACCTCATCCTCTGATTCAGCAAGATTTTAATTGATTTTTAGACCTGATCTAAACATCATGCCTCTTAAAAGATTTCTGCATGCAAAGCAGTAAATTAAGTAAGTATAATAACACTTATTCTGCCAAAGAGCACTTTCCCTTTTTTAAATGTAGGAAGAAAAGATTTAGGGAAGACTCTGGATTAGTGTATTTAGGGGGAAAAGTTACTATGCAGGAGAAATTGCAGCCAGAGGTGAGAATATGTGAGAGAAATAGCCAAGCAGACACCAAGGTCAGTGGAGAAGGAGGGGCAGGAGATGCTGCAGGTGTCAGAGCTGAGATTCCCCTGCAGCTCCTATGCAGCCCATGGTGAGGCATCTGTGCCCCTGCAGCCCGTGGGGTCCATGGGGGAGCAGAGATCCACCTGCAGCCCCTGCAGGATCCCAACCAGAGCAGGGAGATGCCTGAAGGAGATTGTGACCCAGCCCATGCAGGAGCAGATTCCTGGCAGGACCTGTGGACACATGGAGGGAGGAGCTCATGCCAGAGCAGGGAAAGTGTGAGGAGTCCTCCCCCTGAGGTGGAAAGAGCAGCAGAGACGTGAAACTGACCCCAGCCCCCATTTCTCACTGAGCTCACCAGTGCAGGTAGAAGCAAACACCTTGGAGAGTGACTGTCATCATACTCAGGATGAAGGATGCTGCCCTGGTCCTTTGCAATCGAAGGAGAGGTGTTATGCTGACACATGTGGACACAGGATGGGCTCAGAAAGCCACAGACAGATGGTGTTATACTCTGACAGGCAGGTAAAGGATTTTTTGAGTAAGCAACTAATGATGACCCGGCTACAAAGTACAGAAAACACTTGCTTTGGAAAAGGAAAATTTCATTTTTGGAGGTCAGCAGCTGCATCAGGAAGTCGTTTGAGTTGGTCAAGTGTGCCAACCAGAAGGGTTTACCCATCTCTTTTACAGCCCAGTTATGTGTATGAATACACACGATTTTCAGGGAAAAAAAACTAACTCCTTCAGTCTGCATTGCTTACAGGCATTATCTCCCTTGACTTCCATTTGTATTGGGATTACACCATCCATTACCTGTTTATGTTCAGGCTAAAAAAGCAGTCACATCTTGATATTGTTGGCCAGTGTCAGCTAGACTCTGCCTTGTGCTTGTCACTCTTTAAGAACCCTATGCAAACCCAGAGCTTTTTTCTAACAAATGGAGGTCACAGAAAGCAATAACACATCTTCACAACATCGGCTGCAAGGCCTCTTCAAAGTAACCACAACACACACTGCAGAAAGCAGCAAAACTGGGCAGCTTTCATGGAGTTACTAAGAACAAGGGAGTGATTTATCAGTGGTGGAAGGAGAACAGGCTGTGTGATTGCTGTTCCTGTTAAACTGCTGGGAGATACCAGCCACAATGGCATTCCCATCCTCTTCACCAAGGAGCTGGAAAATCGGGGTCATTTATTCAATGCAAATCCCCACACTTTTGTCCATTAAAAGTCACTCAAAAGAACACCATCAGAGCACTAGAGAACACTGGCTGTCAATAGAGTTGAGATGCTGAAAGGCAGAAAACCACAAACATCCCTTTGCTTCTTTAAGGATCATTCCCAGCAGCATCCAGAGAATTCTTTACACAGTACAGTGCCAGAAAATAAGGGGGAAAAAAGGTCCTGTACAAACTAAACCAAAATCTGGGTATAAATAAGATGTCACCGGTCATATTCAGTAGTCCAAAGTATTATAAAGTAAAGGAATTGTATCAGAATCAAAAGGAAATTCATGGTTTGCTCTGGAAGCTGACCTATAGTTAACACTGACTTGGGCAGAAGAACCCATCACATTTCCTGTAGTAGTACAGAATCATAACATCACAGAATAGTTTGGGTTGGAAAGGACCTTAAAGATGCCCAAATTCCAATCCCCCGGCCATGAGCAGGGACACCTTCTGCAACCTCAGGTTCCTCAAAGCCCCACTCAACCCAGCCTTGAACACTGATTTCTTACAGAGTGGAACCGAGTGGAAGACACAAAAATAAAGAATTATCAGCATAGAATTATAAACATGAAAGAAAAAATTCACAGCTTTTCATACCTATATGCTAACTGAACCCATTCTAATTCTGCAGAATTGGGAGCTCTACTCACTTTCACAGAGACGTCTCCTCAGCTTCCCCCGAATTTTATCGATGGCATTGTAATCAGAGACATGGAACACGTGAGCAGACTTGGGCTCTGAAGCAATCTCATCAAGTTCCTCTTTTAAGGCTTCTCCAACACCCACGGCAAAAATCCTAATCCCAGCCTGATGGGCTGCAGTGGCTGGATCCAAGACAAAATCCTGGCTCCTTCCATCAGTCAAAAGGATTGCCACCTTTTTAACAGTTCGATCACTAAGTCTCCCGCCAGCTTCTTTGGAAAAAATGTAAGTGGTGATGTACCTGAGAGCATCTCCAGTGTTTGTGTTACCCCCATAATACTGAATCTTTTGTGCGGCCTCTTTGATTTGCTCGCGGGTTTTGTACTTTCCCAGGTCGAACTCCGTGGTTGGACGATCGCTGTATCGCACCACACCTACACGGGTTTTGTCTGGGCCAATCTCAAAAGTTTCCACCAAATTAGACACCCACTGACGAACTTTCTCAAAATCTTCTTTTCCAACGCTGGAAGAGGCATCCAAGAGGAAGACAAGGTCGTAGTGAACGCTCTTGCAACCTGCAAGAGTGGCAGAAAACATTGTTAAGGGGAGAGGAATGCAGAGGACCAGACATACCAAGTATTCCCTAGACACAGCTTCCTAGTGAGCGATTTGGAGGAGGCAGCAAACCCGCTCCCTGTCCTGCTGAGGAAGAGCAGATTCTCAGCCTTTCTTCCTTGTGATTCACCTCATCTGTTTCAGGACATCTAGAGACCAGCACAAACTGCGCTTTGAAATGAAAACCCTTTCTCTTCCTGTGCTACCAACTGCCTCTGCTCAATCCTTCACCTGCACCTCTTGTATGCACATGAAACTCTTTTTCCCTGACTTCATTGCAGTGCCTTTGCTCAGGCAATGCTCTGAAATGACCTGGACAGAACAAGAGCCCTGCCCTGCCCCTGCCTATGCCAATCCTGACCCTGAGTAATGAAGCTTTCGCATTCCCTCTTGCATCACTGTTATGATTCATTTATCCTTAGCTAGAAGCAGTTCTTTTGCCCAGCATGATATGTTGATGTAGCAAGTCCATAAGAAGATTATTCCAACTTTGAGGCTTTCTGCCACTGACTGTTGACTAAAGGATGACTCATGGAATTTTGGGATGCGTTCCTCAACACCAAAGGGCTGCCAGAGCTGCCTTGTCAGGGAAAAGTTCACTTATCCCCACAACCACCCCTTTGCCTCCAGCCATGATATTTGGCGTGTGTAATCCAAAACACAAATGAATCTTAATTGCAACTTGTTTTGTCTATCAATCCAGACTGGTTGTATATTTGTCAGACACTTGCCAAAAAGAGTAGATCTCTCAGGAAATATTTTTAAGCTGTTTCTGAATATGTGCAAGTCAGGAGGCAGTAGATCCATGAAGTCCCACAGATGCCCAAGATTTATCAACATAATGCCCCAACTGGACAGAATGTGCATATATACATAAGTTTATTTAAACCAGTATTGTAGATCATAATCCCTAATAAATTATGAGTTTCAAGACTGAAAGCTGCTCTACAAAGTCAGCTAGGTCACAGCCACCAACCATTCCTTCTCCAGCAGTTCTTGATTCACACTGTCTGGCAAAGTACAACTGCTTGTTTAAACCAGTAGTAAAATGACATATTTCTTACTGAATTCCAGAATTTGAAGCTATAGATAGGTCAAAAAGTCTTCTCCCACATCCAGATTTTGACATAAATTAGCTCTGATTCTTTTGCCTAGGCTTGTGACTCTGCCCAGAGCTGAAGAATTCCAGAACAGCCTACTGCACTGGGCAGGAGGGAGTGGCTAAGTCAGCTACACGGAGAGGATTTGCCTTCAAAGAAGAGTAAAAGCATTATAAAAGAGTAGGTCAGTGCTCATGGTATTGCATGAGACCATGAGAGCGATTGAATGTACACCTGGAGTGTGGCAGGTGATGAGAAATGAGCAGCATCTGCAGCAGAGCACACGCCAGTACATCCCAGGTGCAGCAGGGCCTATGGGAATAACATATCCCAACAGGATTGGGATCGCACTGGGATCTCTTTGGAAACAACCTATTGTTGTGGTTTAACCCCAGCTGGCAACCAAGCACCACGCAGCCCTTCAGTCACTGCCCTCAGCAGGACTGGGGGTAAGAGAATTGGAAAGGTAAAAGTGGGAAAATTCATGGGTTGAGATAAGAAAGCTTAATAATTGAAATTAAATACCATAAAATAAAATAAGAAGAAGAAGAAGGAGAAAAAGAAAAAGAAAAAGAAAAACAAAAAGAAAAAGAAAAAGAAAAAGAAAAAGAAAAACAAAAACAAAAACAAAAACAAAAAGAAGTTGTAATGAGAAGCAAAATAACAAAGAGATAGAAATAAAACCCAAGAAAGAGGAGTGATGCAAATGAAAACTGTTCCTCACCACTGACTCACAGACAGTCCCTGAGCAGGAGTCTTCAACCAAATGTCTCCCCAGTTTTATTTCTGACCATAACACCATATGGTTTGGAGTATCCCTTTGGTTGGCTGGGGGCAGCTGTCCCAGCATTTTCCCCTCCCAGTTTCTTGTGCACCCCCAGCCTCCATGCTGGTGTGAAGAGGAATAAAAAGGCCTTGGCTCAGTGTAAGCTCTGCTCAGCAGTAATGAAAACATACCTGTGTCATCAACACCATTTCCAGCACAAATCCAAAGCACAGCCCCATACCAGCTACTGGTAAAATTAGGTCTATCCCAGCCAAAACCTTCATGTGGGACTGTGATCTGTGATGGCATTTTGTGAGTGAGGGAGTGCTTGTCTCTAACCCCAGAGTAGGAAAAGTCTGTCTGGAAGAGCTCTCTCGAAGGCAAGCTGAGTGGAGATGACGTGATAAATAATTTTATATTATGGCATGTAAGTTACATTACATCTGTCTGTATCAGCTAGACTCCCAAGGGTGGTTCTGCTTGATTTTTGGAGAATATAAAGGATTAAAAATAAAAGGTACGAAAAAAGTCTACGCTTCCCCACCTTGCCTCCCCAAATTCATTATTTTATAAATCTATTCTGGCTGAAAGAATGTTAATTAGGTGAGACTAACTAGAGAGCAAAACCCACAAGGTACAGAGTTTCCTGTTACTTATTTTAATGACTCTCAGCAGGTGAGACAACTGCAATTTCAAAACAAACAGAACAGACAGAATGAATCCTGTCTGTGCTCAAGAGCAATGAGCCTTAAAACAAGGGAGAGTTAAGGTTTAAAAAGTGATGCCTATTCAAGGCAGGATTGCAGGGAAGAAAAACATGGTCTTTCAGGATCATTTTTTTTTTTTGAGTTAGTGATTGTTTGCTTACAGACCTGATGGTAGTGAGATGAAATAGTGCAGAATTGCTTTTAGTAAATATTAATCTGCATTTTTAGCACTCTAATGTCCACTGCTGGACAAAATTAATTGCTTTCCAAGAATGCTATAATAGTGCTTTTTACTGACGGAAACAATTCAGTTCATGTTAAGGGAATATGGGAGATAATTCATAGAAAGCAAAATTTCAGTTTTGTAATTGCAGAAATGCTCTCTGGGAGCATGATTCAAGGAGTTGTCTTCATCTACTCAGACAATGAACCAACTGTTTCGCAATATTTCCTTTAAAAATAGTTCACAAACAAGCCATAAGCCCAAAATTATTTAAAGCAAGCACAGAAGGAACATATAAATGGCACCACTATATTCTGCCTGTGACAGGTCCAAAAGCAGGAAAAAAAAAGTGAGATTTCACTTTGTTTGGTTACTAAGTATTTATTCCTGTTAAAATTCATCCAAAAAAGACATAGAGAGATCATATAAAAAATCTGTAAAGCAGCTATTCCTTAAACTGAGAGAAGGTCTAAAAAAGCCTTTTCTTACTTATAAATTACTCAAGCCTAAAGAATAACAGCTTTTCTAGAAAAAGAGACAGAAAACCTCCATCTCACAATGCCTTTGGACTCTTATAAAAAAAATGTGTGGGTCTACAATCATTTTTAATTTGAGGTGTGGCATCACTGATGTCAGACAACTGAACTCTTCTCGCCGGCACACAGAAACCAAAGTGTCCTTGTCAAGGATGCCCATAAGAACAGTCGCTCAGCTACACCATCCTCTACTGCATTGAGTGGAATTTGGGAGAGAGTGTTCATCAGCCCAGGCCAAAAGCTGTGCCAGGGACCATGCTAATAACCAGACAGTAAAGAAACACAGAATCCTAGGGTCATTTAGGTTGGAAAAGACCTTTAAGAGCATCAAGTTCAACCATCAACCCAGTACTGCTAAGTCCATCACTAAACTATGTCCGTAAGCACCGCATCAACACGTCCTTCACATATCTTTACTCAAGGAAGGGTATGAACAGTGCCCTGGCTCTGTTTCCTTTAGCTCACAGGGAAGTCACAGCCAGGCAGAAGATTCACCAGGTCTCATCTGACAGCCACAGGAGGCGATGGAAGAAGTGATCTCCATGCCAGTGCTGGGTAGGTGGAGCATATCCAGAGCAAACTGTGGTGAGCTGCTCATCTTGCTGTGGGTAGCTGAGCTAAACTTTCTAAGCCTGAAACAGAGCAAGAGACCCCAGGTAAATCACAGCCTTGATCCCTGAGCTTTCTCCATCCCTAAGGTCTATTTTATGTATTTCCAGCAGCAAATGTCTTGGGTTGTTTTTAGTTTTCCTCCTAGTACTGATGGCTTCCCAGCCACGGGAGAGCCCCAGCAGCTCCAGGGCACGAGGCAGTAAACTGAATGCATACCTGCTCTTTGTGCCTCAGCTCTCTCCCCGCTGAACACGAATGTGAGAAGAACCAAGAGATGGGGCACACGGCATCTTCCCATCATGGACATATCCATATCTCCTTTCTCACATCAGCTTTTCTTTTCTCCGTGGTGCGAGGCTTGCTAGAAATCCAACCTGCAGCCTAGAAAGGGAAATAAAGAGCAAGTGTTATCTCACAGCAACACAAACGGCAGTAATGATGCAAGTCATGAGAGCAACGTTTAGGAGAGTCGCCTCTTCTGCCTGTCATTTTACTTGACTAGACATAAACTGCTCAGACAAAGAGGCAGGAGTTCACCTACTTTTCAAAAGCTATACTCGTTCACTGGCTCTATTCACTGTGAAGCAGCTGAATGGAAACAGGAGAGAGATTACCAGATTATTATACTTTAATTGAGCCCACTGCCAACTACACAATCAGCGCACTGGAGTGGAAACCATTCCTGACCTGGCCCTCCCACACATTCATCATTAGGAGATACACAACGCAGAGCCCAGATACAAACCACTACAAATCACACACACAACCCGTTGCCACTTCGCCCATCGCTGCTTTCAGTTCTGGAGCCCCAAAAATGACAAACTCTGAAAACACGCTGCTATTTTCATATTTGTATTTGTTGCTATCAGTCCTTCTTTGCAGGAGTAAACTCAGGAGTTTCAAAACATGTCTTTCCACTATTTAGCTTAAAGAAGTGCAGAAGTTCAGGGTTATCTTCAATATAAGGTCTTTGGTTTGAGTTGACTTTGAGTGGAGTCACTGAAGTCACATAGCATTGTAAGAAGTCAGGCAAAGTGGCTGGGCTGTTAAAAGTTAAGCTGTGTTTTCTAACACTAGATCAACACTTTAAAAAAAAAAAAGTTATTAACTTATTCCTATGTTTCACTTATTTTATTATATCATAAAGACATTGCAGTTTGATCTACTGTTTACACACACAGTAGGGAGGAACTAGCTTCCGCTCTGCAGCTCTCACTGCCTAAGGCATTATTTTCAAAAACTTTCTCCCAGCTCCTGACTCCTTCTTTTCCTCTTTAATGAGTCTAATGTCTTCTTTGTCCATTTTCTTGGGGAAGTTCTGCCTCCTGAGCCTTTTAACATGCACATCTGCTTCTCACAGTTGATAGCTGGGTAGAAGTCATGAAGGGGACACTGTGTGATGTAGTTCATTGCTGCAGGGTCGATTATGCCTTCTAGGATATTTCTTTTCAAAGCAACAAGGTTCTGTGGGAATCACAGACCAAAAGAATGGTGGCGTCAGCATTTGTTCAAAACCTGTTTTGATCAATCAGATGTTGGGCCTATCTCTACTGCATATCTCAGCATGTTGTGCTGGTTTAGGAAATTAAAAAGGGGAAAAATCTTGTGAAGTTGTCAAGATGTCACATAAATCCTCATTCCCACAAAAAAAATGCAGGCTTTTAAAAAGATAAAATACAGGCTATTTTCAGAAGTCCATATCACATGCACACAAGGAGAAAAGCAGTATATATAATAAACCCTTCTCTGCAAATAAAATTTGGAATTATCTGCCAGCAGTGGAACATAAATACAAGAAAAATTTAAGAAAAGATCATATTTATTCATGTAGCAACTCTAAATACAAAGGACACAATCTGTAGTTTACACCTCAGCCAGACGATGTCCCTGCCAGACAGTGAGGTGTTCAGGTTTGAGCCAGCTGGAAAAGGCCGCAGGGTAAAAAAGGCATGAAAATACCACTGTGCCCTACAGGAGTTAGAACTTCCTTCTAAATAAGTACATTATTGAAATACCAATCAGGCAGCCGCCTGCAAAGGGATCAGGACAAGCATTACTTGAAATATCTATGGGAGCCTTCAGCCCAAGGTTTTTTTGCTGCCCTGGATTTTTTTAGGAAACATTGGTTTTGGGTACTAGCAGTGGGACAGCAGGTTAGTGGCAGCAGCAAGAGCTGGGAAACCAGATCTGCCAAGCGACATCCGGCGCTTGCAGTGCCGAGAGCTCAAAGCGTCCTTTCTGTGTGTCTGGGCTTGCACGGCTGTGAAGTATTATAAATACATTCTTAAAAACAGTCTTGGCCAGCTGCTAGCCCACATGAGGCCAGGATAAAAGGAGCAGAGCACCAGCTGGTGTCAGTCAGCAGAACAACTCTGGCTCTGCAAGCAGGGGATGCAGCTCGGTGGATGGGGCTCACTTGGTGCTTATGGGATTCTACCCCAGCAGAAGGATTTCCTCCATGGCCAGGGCTCTCTCTCCAAGGCCTCATTCCTCTACCCTCCTTGCCAGAACACTTCAAGAACTAATTTCTGCATTATGAGTGCTGAAAGGTGTCTCAGAACAGCCATTTAGGCTAAAAGTAGTGGCAAAAAAAAAAAAAAA
>VZRN01000884.1:108623-133916 GCA_013397935.1 Dasyornis broadbenti
AAAAAAAAAGCCACAAATCAAATCAGAACATCTGCTTAAAATCTATAATCATAACTTGTGGCGGTTTAAATACACATTTATGGTTCAATATTATTATTGCTTTCAGGCCAAAATACATCATTTTATTCACTTTTATAGCACCAAGAACTGAACCAAGTCTCTTAACTTGCATCTACTTTATGTACAAATATACCAGTGGGAGAAAATTGCCCCATTTACATCAACAGAACTCCTGTCATGGCAAAGAAGTCTTCAGGGATGTTGGAAGAAAGGTTGGAAAGAAAATATTTTTAGTGACAGGTTTTCCACACTTGTTTCTTTCCCACCTCAGTCGGCCGCTTTGAGACTGAGCCCAGTTTGAAATTGCAGCAGCTGATCACTATTTATTTCCCTTTCCAGGAGAAATGGTCAAAAAGAAGCCAAAAGTGGGGCAGTTTAGGCTTCAAAGTCATCCAAGACTAAGAAATTCTCTTTAGTTGACCCTATTTCCAAATGGCCAACATGGGGATTTTTTATTACTATTATTTTTAATTCAGCCTATTACTTGGGAATAATTTTCCTCAAAGAGGCCTAAGTCAACGTACATGATTTAAAAATGCCTCCCATTTTCTTTTTATTTCACAAACATCACTTTGGGATTCCCTTGAGATGCATTAAGGGATATTGTAAAAAGAACTGACAAATCCTATCACGTCCGAGTTTATTACCGAACTGCGGACTCTGCATCTGAGGCTCCATTTTTAGTAGTTTAATGGGGAAAAAAAGAAGTGAATACTTCTGGCTACATGCAAACACGATGTCGGAATGGCATCCCAGCTGAGAAGCCGGTAAATGTTAAAGTGAGCCATCTACACTCAAAATACAAGCGCAGCACTAAGCTATTCATACCATCTCACAGCTGAACAAACAATATGCAAAAGATAGGCACAAGTTCTATATAACTTTCAGGTTGAGAATGGCCTTTGAGGTGGGTTGGTATAGAGTTCTAGGTCAGTTTGAATCCATGGTAAGGTCTCTCTAGTATTGAACGATAAGTAAACACTCCTTGGGGAATGTAGGGCAAAAAGCACCAATTTAAAAAAAAAAAAAAAAAAAAAAGAGCCAAAGGAGAACTGGGTTTTCTCATTTCAATATTGTGATTCAGAGAATGAGGAGGGAAAACTTTTGTGGAAAAAGAAGAGAAAAACTGTTTGTTTAGAAGTGGCATCTTGAAAAAATAAAAGGAAAAAAAGGGGCAGACACAGAGAATGTGGAAGAAAATTTCTCAGCACTTCTAGGAGAAGCAATTTGCACAGGCACTGGATCTACCCCATCTCAGCCTCTCCAGAGACTGCTTTTCTGTCCTGGTTTGAGAGATGCCACCACCAGCAAAACCCACGTGAGTTAGAAATGGAACAACACAGAACACTTTCTGTGATGCCCTTTATTCTTCAGAGGAGTGATTCAGCCACAAATATTCATAAAACAAAACAAAATAAACCTGGAGTCATAGTAAGATGAGCATTTCAGGAGCATGATTTATTGAAACTGTTTCTACCTCATGTGAACAAAAGTTCAAAGATCCCACAGGGACAGTACAAAGACCACTAAATCAAAGCTGAATATTAAAAGTATGCCCAGTTATGTACTTATAGACTCCTCATTAAAATATTCAAGCTCTTACTTGCATTTTACTAAATTATACCAGTGAACTGTTTGTCTTACTGTTAAATTCAAGGGGGGTTGATTCTATTATTGTGCTTGATTTCATCCATTCGTCTGCTGCCACTGAACATCACCATATGCCATATAAATGTTGTAACTATGCTGGCATTCATAATGTGATTTTAAATGTCTTTGGTATGCTCCTCTGAAGAAGAGGTTAGCTGGGGGTGAAAAAGACAGTGTCCAATTATACAGCTTTTCACACACACACAAAAAAGAAAAACAAATATAAAACCCAGCACACTAATACATCTGACATCTTAGTAGAGTCAGCTTGTTGATTGTGCCTCTTCCAACTACTGAACTAAGCAATTTAATTATCTAAATTATTGCTGATATGAGCAGGAAGCCAACCGTATAAAAGAGAGATGGGACTTTCTTCCCTGCTGATCATCCCATGTGGTCGTATATCTTTGTTCAATGATTTTTAAAGAAATCATCTGATGGCATTTCTGGAAGATGTGCATCTTCCCAAGCCTGATCCAAAGCCAACTGTAGTTAATGAAAAGAGGGACATTGATTTCAGTGGACATTGTTTAAAAACCCATGTGAATAATAGAGCAGAAAATTCTGTGCTAACACCAGAGCCATTCCTGAGGTACTTTGTTCAACTACAACTGATCCAAAATCTGCTGAAATCAACGAGGAGACTTTCAGCAGCCCCATAGTATGTTGGATGCAGCCATTCATGCACCCTGCTGGCAAAAAACTCTTCAATGTCTGCTCTAAGTGCTGGTGAGGCTGCAGGGGGTGGGATGTTCCTTCTCTTGCAGTGATAGAATAATAGAATTGTTTGAGTTGGAAGGGACCTTCAAGACGATCTCATTCCAACCCCTGTTATGAGCAGGGACACCTTCCACTAGACCAGATCGCTCAGAGCCCCATCCAGCTTGGCCTGGAACGCTTCCAGGGATGGGGCAGCCACAGCTTCTCTGGGCTACATCACATCTCAAGAGCAACTTCTATCCCAATCCCTAAAAAACCGATCAGATGCAGAGCGATGGTTAACATGAATGTGAGCCAAAGCAATCTGTCAGCTTTATGGGAGATGAAATAGGGTGGTGGGAAAGATCAGCAGACCATTCCATCCCCATCGATTTGTTTGCCTTAGCTGACCTCTATTACTGCCCTGAAGTACTTGGTGCTGGAACTACCTGGGCCCATGAATCATTAATGTTGCTGCAATTGAAAGTAAGTTTGATTGTGTGAAAAAGAAAGCCCATACTGATAATTTAGAAGGGAAAAAAATAATAAATAGCTGTTCCCCAAGTGACAGGTACCTGCCCAGGAGACAGAACAAAAATGGAGTTGAGTGGGGGAAAATATCCTAAAGAGGAGCATAACCAAGAATCCTAAAGGGCCATAAAGCACACTCCAAGGATTAACTCAACACCGGCAGTTGCTAATTTGTGTCTGCTCCACTCTGCAGCCTGAGAAATGTTCCTTTAACCTCTGTGGTGCTGCATGTGCTCACACAAGGAATCCTGAGAGAAGGTCAGAATTAGAATTCAGCTACTCTTGACTCCTTAACCTATGCTTGGATCATGCATTCCACAAATTGACCCCTCATAAATGCATTGACCACAGATGCTTTAAAACAAGCCCTTACTGGTTGTCTGCCAGATCACTGCTATTCTAAAACACTCTCACTGCTTAGAAGAGGACTTTGCAGTATATTTCTGCCTGCTGCAGCCACGCATTGTCTGCAGGCTGAAACTTTGATGCTGTATCCCCAAGTATAACTTTTCAGTGTTTTGTCCAGAGGAAGCAACCCCAGGTTTAAATTGAACTCTTGCATATCAAGCTTAGAAATCTTTCTACTGATTACCTAAGAAAGCCCAAAAGTAACCTGCAATGAAAGTCTGTATGACATACGCTTTGGCTTTAGCATCATCGACCAGTCTGTAAGGAAAATCTCTACTGCACCCTCTGAACACACGTGTTTATGGACCAGCCAAGTGGTAACTCCTTCTCACTTCAGCTAACAAGGAGTTTGAATTTCAAAAGAAGTTCTACATCTAAAAGGCTGGTTCTGTATAAAACACAATTGCTCAAGTGTCTTGGTTAGCCTGACTGAAATAGTTATCAATGAAAAGACTCATGGGAAGTGTCCCAGAGTATATGTGAGGTCGAAGATTAGAAGAGCTGATAAGGGGAGGCTGATAAGGGGAAGCTTTGCATATCTGACTTGGGAAAACAATGCCTTAAAACAGGGTTTGCCCAAGAATCAGGCACCGGCTAGCACTTGTACTGACAGCTTCTCTCACCATGTTTATTTATTCACTGGCAAAGGCAGGAAGAATATCTTGAACTTGAAACTGAAGCATTGGTTCAATACTTCTAGATGTTTGTCATTTTTGGTTTTTTATAGCAAAGTAGCCTCTCAGGGCTTCATTTTATGTGAACCATTTTTTTCCCCTTAATTTTTACTTACTTTTCTTTGCAAAGCTGTAGCCTGCACCTCTTTAGACCAGGGAACGAGGAACAGAGTAGGATACTCAGAGGTCAATTAACTTGTCATAATCTAATTTGCACTATCCTCTTCTACTCCCAAAAGACTCTCAAGTGTATAATTCAAGTTACATAGATTGCGAATCAATTACAAAACATGTTGGTCCATATTCTGCCTCTGCAGTGACTCCTCCTTTGGGGTGCAAATGTATTTGAATCTTGTGGATATTAACATGATAACATTATTAGATACATAATAATTTAGGAATGGTGTTGGATTTACTAAGGAGGAACACACACTCCAAACCACAAGACCCAGCAGCAGCTCACCATCCCAATAATGACTTTCTCACACCCAACTAGGTTAGAAAACTTTGTCCACACTTTTTTGTCTGCTTTTTTTAAACCTAGCACTACACCGAAATGTCTATGTTGTTGCTGAAGCAGGGTTTGCAGAATGCACACATCCTAAAATGGAAAATCTGTCACCTGCAGGAATACAAGGCACACTGGCTATTTGGGATAGTAGATAACATCATTCCCAGACCTCCACAGGAAGAGGAGCCCAATTTGCATTTTTAAATTAACCCCCACTTCTGGCTGCAGGGTGTACAGGTTAAAGAGGAGTGACACAAGCAAGACGAAGACCAAAATGATGTCCAGAAACACTATGGTAGGAACAGTTTGTGGTGAAGTGGAAAATCCTGAGATTTTTCCTCAGTACTGCATGTTCAAACTCTCCTTAGTGCAGTATGTACAGAGCATGATGATTCTGTACAGGGTCACAGAACACCAGTCCTTTGGCCTAAGCCCTATAACCTGTACTGGCAAAGTCCTACAAATCCCATTTCCTCTCAAGCAGAGGCAGAACAGTTCCAACCTACATTAGCTATTAGGAAGAAGCCTTTAACATTGAGCCCCTGGAGGCTATTCAATATGAGAGTACTCCTCTCTTACAGGGCCAATTTCCTGCTTTTTATATCCTCATGGAAGTTCTTACAGCTCTTGGAATGAAATTTAATATTTTCTTTTTTAGTACAGTAGAGGATTATGTCAGTAAAAAGACCCATATGTCATGGCTTTATATAGCTAGTGAGCAGAGCTGGAGCGAGGAATTGGGATGGGGTAACAGCCTAAATCTATTTGGAAAATAGGCAACATACTTTCTAACAAAGAGGAGCCTGGTGAACGCATTTCCCAGAACTCTTAACTGGGGCAAGGAAGAATTGCTTTGCATTCCTTGCTCTACGCCTTATGTTAATGGCCTGGATAACCAGAATCCCTACAAACTCCAGAAATGAGCTCATACCCATTGTCTGTTGCTCTCAGGGTTATTAACAGGGCCATGCTAATTGGAGATGTACCACACACTCACCTACCACTTCCCAACACTTCTGTTGAACTACTGAAATGACAGAAAATTTCCCAAATACAGGAACATCAATGCCTCCTACTTGCACCATGTGGGTGAACTGGTCCTCCATGTGTTACAAAATGAGGATGGACATGTAATGTAATGAAATGAAAGTTTGTTCAGAAAGAACAAGTGCATTTGATTAAGAGATTTAGAACTGCAAAGCCTTTCCATGGTCTAATTCACATGGCCTTGGCCTTCGTAATGAAGCCCAGAACTCTACTGTGGACACCAACGCACCAGCAAAAGTGAAGGATCTGTGAATAAAGGCCATGAAAGTAAGAAGTATCTGTCCTTACTTGTGGAGGTACAGATGGCAGGGCTACATCCTCAGTTCTGAATCTTTCCCTCTGTACCCAGCACTTCCGTTGCATATCCGCTGCCTGAAATCCATCCAAGCTGAATATCTCCAGGCTCTTGTCCACTGAGAACAAGCACAGCCATTTCTCTTTCAAAAACCCAGAAAGAAAAAGGACAATTGAGCAGATATAGGCAGCTTGCAAGCAGTCCTTTCTCACCAGGTATTCTAGAAAGAGGACATTCATTACCTCCTTGTTGCAGCAGGGTCCCAGGGTAGACTCACAGCTAGTTGACTTTGTAACAAAGCATTTTGGGAACTGACCTGAAACAAAAAGTGCTACTGGAACTGATGTGGGATTGCCACTTTAATTTCTCGTAATTTCATAACTCAAATCATTTAAGGCAGAGGCAAATCTTGGAAGCCCCAACAACAGAACATTAAGGTTAGACACCTTATTCAGCTTAGGCATCTGCAGAGTGGGGAGGTTGTATGGAGAATTTAAGACTGAAAATCTTGGAAGTGACTGCCTCCAGTCTCTTTTTGGCTGTGACCTGAAAGATTTCTCTTTCTCATTAAAGGATCTGGGCTAAGACAAGAGAGGAAGAGTAATCTCCCCTTACCACAGAGGTCTACATTGTGGATGTATTAACCATCAACACAGACTCCTGTCACATGAGAGAAATAAGAAGCATGGTCTCAGTGCAGGACAGTTTTGAGTGAAAACAAATTGGATCTTTGATGTCTCAGCCATCTCTGTCCAGCACTGAGGCCACCATGAGCATGGGACAGGCAGATAAGGGGAACACAGGGGAGTCAAGCAGAAGCAGAGTTTATCAAGTGTCAGAGATCCTAAGCCCAAGACCAAGACAAAACACACTTTACCCCCTCAAGTTCTGAATGTGACACACAGGAAATCACTGACTGTGAATTCTTCCATGTTTTTGCCATGATCCCAGAAGAGGGAGATCTGCAGGAAAGTTCTGCCTTGTCACTTTGATTTCTGCCCCAAGAGCTGTGAGCAAGATGGAAAACTGAGTAAGATGGGATGAACAGATTGAGAGCAGCCCTGCTGAGAAGGAATTGAGGGTGCTGGTAGATGAGATGATGGACATGAGACAGCAATGTGCACTTGCAGCCCAAAAAAACAACCACATCCTGGTCTGCATCAAAATAGCATGGTCAGCAGGTTGAGGGAGGTGATTCTGCTCCTCTAATCCACTCTCATGAAACCCCATCTAGAGCAACACTGGAAGGACATTGACCTGTCCTGTTGGAGTGAGTCCAGAGGAGGCCATGAAGAGGATTAGAGGAATGAAGAACCTCTCCTGTCAGGAAAGGCTGAGGTAGTTGGAGTTGTTCAGCCTGGAAAAGAGAAGGCTCTGGGAAAACATTAGAGCAGCCTTACAGTACCTAAAGAGGTTACAAAAGAGCTGTAGGAGGCTTGTGTCAAGGACAATGTAGTGATAAGAAAAGGGAATAGCTTTAAACTGCCAGAGGGCAATTTTGGATTAGGTATTAGGAAGAAATTTTTTACTGTGAAGGTGGTGAGGCACTGGCACAGGTTGCCCAGAGGAGTTGGGGATGTCCTATTCCTGGAAGTGTTCAAGGCCAGGCTGGACAGGACTTTGAGCAACCTGGTCTGGTGGAAGGTGTCTCTGCCCACGGCAGGGAGGTCGGAACAAGGTGATCTTGAAGGTCCCTTCCAACCCAAAGCATTTCATGATTCTAAGAAAACAGAAGATGATCAATACACTGAAGAGAAGCACAGCAAATAAGGGTCTGACAGCTGTAAATTAAACAGGAAGATATATAGCTGGAGAAAACATGTAAACTATCCCTATTTTCTAACAGGAAGGGCTCTCTTCACCACTGTCACTCACATAGAAAAGTTAAGATACAAAAACTTGTGCTCTCCAGCCCATACACAGCTCTCACACCCAGCGGCTGACAGAGGCAAGAGGGCTGTCACTTAGGAGATGATAAGAGATGTGCAGCTACCCCTGCACCACAGCTGGGTCTGCCTGTGTGTGCTTAAGGACTGGGCTGGGACAGTGTCAGGTCAATAATCCTGACATTGGCTGCGAGGGTTTTGAACCATTTCAACTCTCATCCTGTCCTATCGTCTCCACTCTGCTTCCTTCCTTTTCATTCTTCACACGAGTTTCAGAAACAACAGTGAAAAGAAAGAAAGCAAAGAGGGAAAGCACCATGAAATCAAAAAAGGAGTATACATATTACGTGAATGAAACATGAAACAATATCACATTCAGATCTTCCTAACATTCTCATTTCTTCATATTTAAATTTTTCATAATTAAATGTAGGAAGAAGTGCCTCAAGCTGTCTCAAAAATACCTGAAAAAAAAATCTCAAAAAATTTCTTCATATGCAATATCCTGAATTTTTATCTTAAAAGAAGACAGAGCTCTTGGGTAGGTAATAGTAGATATCAAAGATTTTATTTGATAGTTAGGGGGGAGGATACTTTCAAATGGATAAGGATGTAGAGTAGTTACCAGGAAAATAACGAAAGCGAAATTGGAAACTTTGGTGGAGGAGAAAGGACATGGAAAAATTGTAGAAATGTGAAAGTGTAGAAGTCAAACACCTATTTAAACAGCAGTGCTAGAACTTAAGACAAATCTGTGCCTTTCTGGACTGTAAAGCTTAGTTTCAAATAGTGTCACAATATACTTTTTCTTAAGACATAGTAGAGCTCTGGCTGGGATTTATCTCATTTAAGTTTAGGCTGTAGGTGTCTAACTAACATTTTATGTGGTTTCATACTTGAGCTCTATTCCAGTTCATGAAGGAAAAAAAAAAAAAAAAACAGAAAGAAAAAATCCATACGCGGATTGATTTTATCTCTTTCTCATGAGGAAGAGTAAAATAAATTAACTACTCTCAAGCAGTGCTTATTTTCCCCAGACACAATAAAAGAAGCTTAGTCAAAGAGCAAAGATTTAGATATTGGTGTCCCAACAGATACCAATATTTCAACAGATGTCTGTCTGGTCAAGGTGACATAAAAAAGTCAGCCAAAAGCAGTAACAGCTAAAGATGGTAAAGGTAATGATAGGAAACTTTATCAAGTTCAGAGGCAGAGGATGAATAGACTTGAGTACAAAGTCTTTGTCTAATGGAGAACAGAAGAAGCACATCTTGATTTCTAAACAGACTTCCCCTCCTGAATGATGAAATGGTCTTAGAAAAGCAGGTTTGTTAGGAAGAACCAAAATGCAGCTAGGAAAAGCACTGTCTTTTTGAACTTTTACACTAGCTTCCACAAGGAGAGCTTAAGAACATTCCGTGCAAAGTCCAGTTTCTGGGTGAATTATAATGGATATGGGAACCAAAGCTGTGGGGCACTCCTGGATTGCCTAAAGTGTTAAACTTCTGAGTTTTCTCTATCCATGAATTGGCTTGGATGAAGCCAGCCATGATGCTCAGCTGTCCCAAATGCCAGTGGATGATGGTCTGCTCTCACTGTCTCTGCAGGGAGCTCCAGGAGCCCTCACCAGGAAAATAAAGGGTACAAAAAGGCACTGAGTACCTCGGCCTTTCCACATCTGTTTTGGCACTAGATTTCCTGCTCCAGTCAGGAGCAAGAAGCTGGTTTGCTTTCTTTTCCTTTTGATGCCAAGGAAAATATCAAAGTACTAATATATTGCCATAGGCAGAGATACACATGAATTGACATCACGTATGGATGAGCAAATGTTTCAAACACAGTCGGTGTCTGAAAAGCAACTGTTTCAATCTACCTGTTGCCAAATAAAAAACAAAGAAAAGAAAAAGATGTGATTGTTTTGCTTGTTTTGCTGTTTTGTCTTTGTTAGCAAGACTGACAGCCTGTTCCTTAAGAGATAAAATAGGTGTTATAATTTGTTTTTCATAGATACCACATGAGACCTGATTTATGAAAGTTTGTCGTATTCATGTCAATGTATTCAGAGAACAACACTTATTTATAGACTGGTACAGCTGAAAGAGACAATAACCTGCAGTCTGACCTCCTGGTCAATATAAGTCCAGAATTATTCTTAACAATCCCAGTATATCATCTATACCTTGTTCAAAGTTGCAGTACTTTTCCTGATCTATAGAATGATCAGTTTTGATTTATGAGACAGAACATTCACTCATTAGAACTATAAAGCTTTGGAGTGCTCAGCTACCATTGCCTGATGCACTTGATCGCTAGAATGAATGCATTCATCTTCTGTTTGCAGTGTCATGTTCTAATCTGAATCCTTCCCCTGACTTCTAGGGCCCAGAACAAGTTGCTCAACTGTGGTTAATCATGAAAAAATCTGAATTTCTTACGTACGAAGGTAAACATGAAAGCCCACAATGTTATTAATTGCTTCTTGGCCTAAAAATAATCCCAAACAGAAAAATAAATAAGAAATTAAATAACACACTAGCTCAGCTACATCAGCAATGTTTCACTTGCACTTTCAAGAGAAAAAGAAAATAAAAAGTTTTAAGCTCCTTGCCTCCTTCTGCTCTGTGCAGAAACCATAAACACAGCTGGTGCTTAACAGTGCCTGCATAAATGGAAAAAAACTAAACACAAGGTGATACCAAATCCTCAAACTAAGAAAAATTTTTGTTCAACTACACAGAAAGTACCTCAAGAAGCTCTGCACAAAACCCTGCTGGCAGCTAGAGCTACTGCATTCACTTTATTTTTACTGGGAAACACTTTTTAAAGCTACATAAGAAAGTTCATTTTTCAGCCATTATCTATATATCCAACTTCCAGGCTTTCTGATGCAAACCTGCTCCCCATTCAGCTTCCACACCCCCTCTTCCACTTGGCATGCACGGCATGTGGGTTGCTGGGGTTACTCCCAAATTCAGTGAAGGAATTTTCTTTCAAAAATTCAGCAGGCTTAAATCTAAACTGCTGAACTGTGGCTTTCATTTCCAGTGAAATGCCATGCCAGCACAAATACTTACATCTCTCAGGCAAATCGGAATTCCAAAAGAATTTCACTTGGAGCAATAACTGGTGTATGCCCCAAAACACTATAAAGGGGATAGGAAAGGAAATAGTCTATAAGAACTCTAATTTGCTAGACCTGGAGAGATGTATTTTACAAAGGCATGCAATGACAGGACGGGGGGAATGGCTTTAAGCCGAAGGAGGGTAGATACAGGTAAAATATTAGGAAGAAATTCTTCCCTGTGAGGGTGAGGAGGCCCTGGCACAGGTTGCCCAGAGAAGCTGTAGATGCCCCATCCCTGGAAGTGTTCCAGCTTGGATGGGGCTCTGAGCAACCTGGTCTGCTGGAAGGTATCCCTGCCCATGGCAGGGGATTGGAACTCGAGGATCTTTAAGGTCCCTTCCCGCCCAAACCATTCCATGATTCTGTGGTTTGTTGCATGAGAATTCTGGTGTTGCTGCATTTATTTATTAGCAAGTGCTGTAAAGCCACAAAACTTCAACACTAAATGGGGTATGAAAGCTTTGGAGATCCACTGTACTTAATTCATCCCACATAAATTATGGCTTTCCATGGCACTGTCTTCTCTGTATGACTGGCATCATGCAGTGCAATAGCCATGTTTGACATTTGTCTGTCGAAAGGGATTTCCCCCACCCTTGAAATGTCTGTGTGAGGCAGATGAGAGTGCTGCTGGTTCCCTGTAATGGAATCAACCCTCTGAGCAGAGGACTGGTGTGGACTTAACTCTATTCTCTGGTGCACTCACCCACATGAACCATAGCTTTGACTCTCAAGTCTGGGAAAGAATAATGATTATCTCCTCACATTTGGTCTCCCCTTTAAGAAGGCAGAATTTTATTTCCCTCTGATGTATTAAAAAAAAAAAAAAAAAAAAGGATTGAGAGCATAATGCAGGTCTTCAGTCTTTATACTGAACTTCCACTCCTGAAGTCTTTGGAAAAATGTTTATTTCAGCAAATTGAAAAGCATATCCTCCCTACACCCCTCAAGTTTCTTCTCACTGTCAATAGGCCAATTCTTGCTTTTCCACACCACTGCATTAGTTTGATGTATTGATTCATTTATTCACATGAAGCAGCTTGTCTACCTTGCCTGTAACTACACTATTTATGAAAAGTTCACCATGGAAAACAAAACAAAATGCACAAATAAATCCTTCATAGCACACTGTTAGATTTTTTCCAGAAGATTTGCTTTGGGATGCTATCTATAAAAGCCAGTATACTTTTCTAAAGTATTCAGTTATATCCACAGGAATGCCACTGGATATCCATAAGAACAGCATTTTCCCTATTTTTGTGTACTTCATAGGTAAAGTCCTTGTAAGGTTCAAAGTATTAAAAGACATAAACAGTGGTAAAATCTATAACACAAGTTTCAGTATTAAAACTTTTGATGTCCACCATAAGCCAGAACAAAGAGTTGTAATTCAGGGCAACAGAAACACTCTGTCACACACTGCTGTGATGTTATCACTGATGTTGTTCAACCTTCCAATATATTAAAGCATTATGAGACCTGGAAAATATTCACAAGTTGTCATCTTGTTCCTAATAACATCCTAGGGGCAAAAAGATTTCTTCCCCACATACCAACGTGCAAAAGTGTCAGCTTTATGACTCCTGCCTATGAATTACACCAGGAGGACTCCGTTTCACTGGCAGCAATTCAAACCCAGGAAAGTCAGGACAATGAAGTGACTTCAAAGGAACATGAGTTATTGGAAAGATCATGCAAGAGCAGGCTAAGTATTCAACCTTAACACACTTCAGTTTCATCAGATTCCAAATTGCAGGAACCAATTATTTTTTTGTCGCATCAAATCTCTCATATCTCAGAGCCTGGCTCCATCCTGATGTGCAGCTGTGACTCTATTAGTGTAAATCAAAAAGAAAAACCGAAAACAAAACCACCAACTACAAAGAAAAAAAGCAAACCCAAACTCCAAGGGACATACACAAGTGCAAAGTACAAATAAAGCCTTACAGCCCCTGATATACCTTTCTGCAGAGGAGAAGCTCTTAAAATAAATGTTACCAAAGCACTGAAATCCATTCAACAATTACTCTAAGATGATTCTACTTAATGAGAGACTTCTCTTCAGCCACAAGGTATAAATAGGAGCATTGCCTTTTCATAGTGTGAATCTCGCAGCAGAGGGATCATTTCTAGGGGAAATTCAGAGATTTAATCTAGGAATGGATCATATTATCCCGTTTCTCATTTTAGGAAAAGAATGAGAGGAGGGAAAACTATTTTTCCCTCCACGCGTCTCTGAGGCACGTTAAGACCTACCTTATTCCTGAGCTGTGTCCTGCAGCAGAGGATTGCCTTTAGGAATGCTTTTCCTGCAGGCTACAGCCCTGCAAGTAAACAGGCAGGGACGGGCAGGATGTGGGCAGAACTTGGGAACTTCTCTACCCCTCCCAGGGACCAAAGTAGCCTCAGAGCCACCACAAATGCAGAAGAGAAGGCTGGTAAGGAAGGGCTACCCCTGTCGTGGTGCCTCCCATGATTGCTGCCCTCAGCTCCCGCCTGACCCAGGGGAACATTTAACACCCTGTCCTCTGCTGGCAGATCCACCAGAGCCTGTCCTGGTCCCAGTATCGGCACTCGTGTCCTGGGGGATTCACTGGTGTTTGCAGTTACCCATTTAATTCAGGTTGCGGCCTGGCACTCGCAGGTCAGTGGCTTCTAGTCCGTGCTTTCAAGTATTTCCTGATGAAATTGCCTAGGATGGATATGGCCAGAAATGCTCCAGCTCACCTGCTTTGCTGCAGAGAGCAGTCTGAGGGAACTGTTTTTTCACAATATTGTCATATACAATTGACAAAAAGAAAACAAAACCAACAACCATTAAGTCATAATTTTAAATGTACAGGTTTTGACAATTATTGAAATCATTTAAAAAGATGCATTTTAAAAGTTACTCATTTTTAATAGTTCAAGTATTCTATGTGAATTCATCTCATCAGTTGAAGCCAACAGAGACAATTGTTTCTTTAAATACCACAATCTGAGATATGTGATTTAGTCTTTGCTGGCTCTGCTGATTTAGTAACACAGCTTGCAAAAGGATCAATGTTCAGGCAATCCCACTGGTCTCTCAGCACACCTCTTAGCAGATTAAAGCACTCCATAATTTTTTATTGGAATGACAGAATATCTCCTTAAATAAAGACAACATGATAGAAGCATCAATAAATTGGGAGTCATTTTCCATTTAAATCTGTATAACATCAAAGACACTGTTGAAACCTTAAATCACAGAAAATAATTGCTAGTGACAGAGTCCTTCTTAGGCTTCATGGATTTATTTCCAGAAAGCATTAAGCCCATGGGAAAGATTATGTTAATTTTTTTGTCACTAGTTCCCATTCTATTTGTACATTGTTTAAAACAAATCCAAAAGAATTTATTTTTACTAAGAAAGCATCAGTGTGAGCAAGGTCAGAGATCTTTCCCCAAATTCAGGTGATATAATGAATGACCTTAGCAAAACAATTTTTGAGCCTTACATATAGACTTGAATATAAAGAAATCCCTGAGTAATCCCTGAATACTCACCTATACAGAAAATCTACATATTTTCATCAACAAGTTTTCTCATTAAAAGCTTGAAATTCGGGATGCTACAACACAGAAGCAGGCATTGAACTAGACATGTCTACCATGTTTTGAACACAGTCACCAAAGGGAGCAGTATTTTTACTATTTCACCCCAAAACTTTCACCAGGGTGGCACCACTGATGGGGAATTAGCTCAAATGGTAGAGCGCTCGCTTAGCATGCGAGAGGTAGCGGGATCGATGCCCGCATTCTCCAGTGTTTTCAGAATTTATTTCATTATAAACCAGATGGCAGCATTTGAAATGATTCTGAGATCAGCTCAGCTGGTCAGAGCCTGCTGCTGATAATGCCAAGGTTGTGGGTTCGATCCCTGTGTGGGCCATTCTCTTCAGAGCTGGACTCAATGATCCTTCTGGATCCCTTCCAACTCAGAATATTCTGTGACTCTGTGATCGTTGATGGAAGATTTGTGTTTGTTCGCCTTCAAATCTCAGACTAATTTTTTTTTTTTTCATTTATTATGAAATGGGTATCATATTTCTCCTTCCTCCTAAAAAATTATAGCACAAAATTTTTGCAAATTTGTCCTGGTATCTAATAGTTTACAAGCTCCTTCTGCAATTTTTAGCTTTTAACTCCCATTCTTTTCACTTTCTGTGATTTTGTGTCCAGGAGATGAAATTCAGAGTGTGTTGTGATTTAGTATGGCTTCTCCAAGGAGGCCACAAGCTTGTCTTTTGTATCATAAGCCAGAAAGAACCATCTCCTGTAAAATACAAGATTTCACAAGTCCTAGGACCAAAGGGAAGTGCTGCTTAGATGTGAATTAGGTGGTTTAGATGATTTTTAACCAAATAATCATTCAAATGTTAGGGAAGAAGACTCTGCTCTTGGCAGCAAGTAACACACTTGAAACAGCAGCAATTCCAAAAGCATGAAATGCTGATCACTGACTCTCTTTGAAACCCTGCAGGACAACAGGGACCTGGTGTAAAACTTACAAGAACATCCTGGTCACTTGTCCACTGCTCAGGAGTCCGGGTCCTGCTCTAGCCATTGTCCCATTCCCAAGCAATGTGAGAAGATACCAAGATGGAATTTTTCAGGAAGAAAGGAGAGTTAGGCAATGAATAAAAAAATGCAGGCAGGTGGTGAAACAAATGGAGTTGTAACCAGACTCTTCCGTGTCACCTGGTCTTTAAAATGCCATTTTTTTAGATGGAGATGGGCACTGGGACGGATTTAGGATGAAGAAGTTGTGGATGCCCCATCCCTGGAAGTGCACAAGGACAGGGTGGATGGGGTTTGGAGCAACCTGGACTAGTGAAAGGTGTCCCTCACCATGGCAGGGGCTGGGAACAATATGATCTTTGAGGTTGCCTCCAACCCAAACCATGCTGTGATTTCTACGATTTGTTTTGCATAAGTTTCCTGTGACAGAGCCAGAACGAAGCTCAGTTCAGCTGTCCAAGTTTGCACCAAAAGCAAGGCCCTCCTGTCCCACATTATTGCAGCTGGGACAGGAGCAAAGGGTGCCCTGTTCACCAGGCATGGTGCTCGTGTGGAAAGATTTCCCTTGTAACAGACAGGATTTCACTGATCCCATAAGTAAACATCATTAAAAGTCCAAAGGGGCTAATAGCATCCTCAAATCTCCCTTTCTTCCCGATGATACTGAAGGAGAAAAACTCTCCTATGAGCTTTGCAGCCATCCAATTCAGCATCATGTCACAGAACAGCGAAGGGATTAGCACTTATCATCTGATCAGGCAAACAAGTTAGCCAAACAAGAAGAGCTGGTAATGAGGCAGAAAAGCTGTTTACACAATGGCATGGATCCTCCCACCTGGGCATGAATCAAGAGTATTCATAATACTGCTATTTAATCGAGAGACTCCATAGATAAAGGCCAATTTTTAATTGAGACACTGGAGTAGATAAAGGCCAAGTTTTTGCAGACAGTGTAGGACTGACAAAAGAAAAATCCATGCTCTGTGGAGCTTCTTAATGATGAATCAGAATTAATAAACCTTATCCTACTTGTAACAGGAATAAATAAAAGTGTCTGTTTCACAGAAAATTGTCGCCTGCCATGTTCCAGCAATTATTTTGGTTTCAATGCAGGAGCAAAACGCTGGCTTCATGTCAGAGCTGTCTTAAAGTTGCACTAAATCAACTCAAAGTCTGGTACTCACCCAAACCAACTTAATCCCTCCTCATCCATGGGCCCTGGATGAGAGAGAGATTTCTGAAGATAACATGCAGTCCAGCAGCCTCCTGCTCCCTCTGTCATCTTTACTCAGCTATATGACATCACTGTCGCATCGTGTATCTCCTGAAAGATCCTACATCTGATACCTGGGATAAAATAGTCACATCACCCCTCTACAGCTACTCCAGACCCTCCTGCTCACCCAAACTGCTATTTTAATCAATATAAAACTTTTCAATTTATTGACAGAGAGATGCCTCTGATGTTGGATCAACAGCCATGGCCAGTCCAAGCTGCTCTGGGGAACCAGCCCTGCCTGTTAATTCTGGTGAGCCTTATTGAAATTATGAGGTTTCATCTGACCAAATACAGAGATTTACAGTGTAGTTGTCCATATCTGACTGAGTCACCTGCCAGCCCTCTATAATCCATAAAGAGGAACAGACACTTCCAGGGAGTCATATAGTTCAAACAGGTCAGACAAATTACCCTGGAAAACTTTGTGTTTTTTCCACCATTTCTAAAGGCAGCAAGGGACATCTGGCTGAGAGTGAGGATCAACAACAGATATCTAAAACTAGGTGAAGTGTCCCAGTATGATATCTTGGGCAGGAAAGGCCCATCTCCACACACACTCAGCCTCTCTGCTTGGGGTGGGCAGATCCAAGAGAGGTTAAATTACACACAAAGCAGGAGCACAGCCTTTTCCCCCATGTTATGTCCATCCATGCCATGGGCCGTTGCAATTATTTAAGGGAATTGAGCCACTGATACGATGCATCTGCAAATCATTAATGAGGAGAAATACAAAGGCATAGAGCTAAGGGAGAAAGTGACACTGGTTAACACAGAATTATTCCTGCTTATTTCTGGTGGAATTTTTCTTGTTTATTTTGATTTGGGTTTTCTTTTTATTTTGTTTTGTTTTGTTCTGTGTTGTTTTGTTTTCTTCTGCATCCTAAAGACCTACAAAACTGCCAGCAGCTCTTCCAGCTAGGGGGACACACTCCCTGAAACTCACTGTACCCTCTGTGGCTTCCTTGGGTGGCCAGGATCTGCCTTAGAAGTTGTTGTCTTCAAAAATCCTCTCCGGAAGAGAGACAGGGAGCAGAACCACAGACATGGAAATGAGGAGAAATTGCAGTAAGGGTAAATAGGTTTAAGCTGTTTCTCATACCAGTGGAATCTGGCACAAGGGTACTTGATGCTTTATCTGTTTTCCTACACGTTATCAGTCTTAGCTCAGAAAACTGCTGAAGGAAAGCAACGGTTCTTTGACTTCTCTGTGTCACCACATCCAAAATTAGCTACTTAATTTTACAGCACACTCGTAACTGCCACAGACTGCCTGGGGTCATGGCCCATAGTCTGGGAACAGCTGCTAAAGGAAGTGAAAAGGATGCTAAGGGAAGAAAATATGGCAGTAGAAATATCTACTTATAAAGGAGAAAAAAAAAAATCAAAGGCAGCAATAAAAATAAATAAAGGCAGAACAGCAAATTTAAAAGAAGAAGAAAAATGTAGTCAAACATATACAAATAGCTTGAGTAAAAACTGAACAGAAAATGTACTTAGAAATAAACCCAAGGGATGGCAAAGAAAGAAGATAATAAAAGCCCAGCTGTAAACTGCTTTAATTTCGGGAATCAATCATAAAAGTACTTATCCGTATAATTAAGAAAAGCCTCCAGAAAACATAAAAACCACGCTCAGAAACACTCTAGAGGTGGTACCATAATTAAACAGCAAAGCAGGACAAGGGAAATTTCCTTGAAACAACTGAAGCTGGCTTATGAAATATCAGACCTGAACAAGGATTTTCAACCCATCTGTTAGGAATGAGCAGCTCACTCCTGCCCCAGCCTCCCAGGGCAGCTGAACAGATTTCTTATCTGTGTTAAAGCACTGTCCTTTACAAAAGGAATGGTTTTCTTCTTCTTCTTAATGCAGGAACATGAAGCACTGTCCATTGCAGAGCTACACAATGAGGTCCTGTGCCCAGACTGAGCATCCCGGGCTGTGCTGCAGCAGATCGTGGAAATGAGACAGATCTAAGCTTTGTCAGTGCTCACATAGGAACAGAAGCATTGCAGGTGCTACAGAAGAGCTGGGTCTTGCTGCCTCTTCGCCAGTGCTGAATTAATTTCCCAGTCAGGATTTAAAACCACTGTGCCTAACGACCCAGTCTGGACACAGTCAGTGGGGTTTGTTGCAGATTTTCTGGTATTCTTTGCAAAGATAAGCACTGAGAAACATTCTTTTATCAAGTACGACAATGGACTGAAAACCATGTGTTCCTTTCCATTCTCATCTTGTAGATTTGTTAGGGCATTTAACTTATTGTGGAGAAAAACAGTCCTACCACTGAAATGGATAAAGGGTTGCAGGGATGCCCAGCACAAGAAATGCTGTGAAATAGGGACCAGCAGGTGTTTCATTTCTAAGAATTGCAGTGGCAATCAAGACAGTCCATGCAGATTATTTGTAGCCTTTATCTGGTGGTGAAATTTGAATTAGTGAAGTTCTGTCATACAGGAGGTAATTAGTTTTACATTAAGCATGGAGCCAACAGAAATCCCCCAGTACCTCTAAACTTTACAGCTTAAAGAAAATCTTTGCAATCCATATGCAGAATTCTTCTTATGGCAATCAATATTAACCAGGAAGGAAATACCTGGGTGCTGACAATAGGCACATAATTCAACGTGGTTAAGGAAACACCACTTAAAAAATTGCAGATGGGTGATAAGCAGTCAAACCACAACCAAGTGTTGGCTAAACTTAGAACAAAGACCACGAGTCCAAAAATATTTAAATCTGTCAATGGTTTAAACTTGCCCTCAAATGTGACGTGAAATAGGGTAGTTTTGACATCTCTTATTAAAATCACTTAAGAATCAATATTCAGGACATAACAATAATCAAATCAAGTTGCTTAAACTGATCTCAGGGGATCCCTCTGTTCTGCAAAGAATCAAAGATTAATTTCTAAGGAACTGAATCAATGCAAAGTAAATAGGTTCTGATGAGCTGGAGAAGGATAACTTACATCTACTGCATAGTAGATGAGCTCTGCGATATCAGCACTCCCTGAGCAGAGGAAATCTACACAACTGCATAATCAGGACTGACAGCACTTTCAAAACATGACCCATAACTCAGTTTCATTCACTCCTAACGAATTGTCAAGGCTAACACAGCTTGGAGAAGCTTTGTGGCATGTGATCAGCTCAGGCCCAGGTTTGGCACTTGTTGGCCAGCTCTGCAGCCCCACACATCTGGGTGGGGTTTGTGACTCTTCAGGGGGCTCCCAGGTCAGGCTGCTTTGCTTTTTTTGTAGTGCAAGAGTTTGAAAGTGAGTGCCAGGGCTCACAGGCACCCGCCCAGTCTTTATTGCCGAATTTCCTCCATACTGAGAAAGAAATGGGAAGTTTTTAGAGAGTATTCATAATGCTTTACACAAAGAAGCCTTTTAAAGTCAAAATATGTCCAGAAATCTCAGACCCTTGTCACTGTACACAAAGATACCAGGTATTTGCCATGACAACTTTAATGCAATAAAGAATAGCAACTCAGCCCACTTTGATCTCCTAAGCAAACTTTTTCTTTTAGGTTGCATCTAGCAGCACAAGGAATCAAAAGGTGTCTCACTACTTACATCACCTGTGACGTGAAATTAATTTGTCACTAAGCAACATATCTGCTATATATCAATAACGGTTATTACAGAGATGGCTTGTTTCTTTTTTTTCGCCACTCCAGATTAAATCTCTAAGCTATAACACAAGTCCCTGCTAGGTCATGTACCCACCATCTACCTACCTACTGCTGGTCCTGAAACACTCTTCTGAGGGTAATAATACTGTGTGCATACGTTTTCTTTGCTAGGTGAAGTATGAGCTATTCAATTGACCTTTTAGTGATGCTGAAAAATAAATATTATCAGCCCACTTCCACCCTCATATTTAGACTAGAAATGAATAAGCAACTTGTCCCTCAACAGAGCTATTGGTCCTGTTTTGTGGCTCACATTCATAAGAAAAAATTTTCCAGCCTGGTTAGTGAAGCTGTACATCAGGAGTAAAGCAGGAGGAAGAAATCTGTGCATACTCCCCCCTGCTCCTTGCCCTCAGCCAGGCTACTCTGCTGTGATTGCCAGCCCTGGGTTTGTAATCGCTAATCACAACCCCCATGGCAGCTTGCACCAGCAAGGGCAAGGGAGATCATCCAAAGGAAAAGTCCTGAGATGGAAAACGAGGGCTGTAGGGGTCTCGGTGCTCCACTGTTATCTCTGAAAAAAAGACCTGTAAGGAGGCTGTAGCAGGCGGGGCTTGGTTTCTTCTCCCAGGTGACAGGGATAGGACAAGAAGAAATGGCCTCAAATTGCATCAGGGGAAGTTTAGACTAGAGATTATGAAGAATTTCTTCAGTGAAAGGGTTGTCAAGCATTGGAAGAGGCTGCCCAGGGAAGCTGTGGAGCTTTCTGGAGGTATTTGAAATGCACGTGGCACCTGGGGACATGGTTTAGTGGTAGAGCTGACAGCGCTGGGTTAATTGTTGGACTTGATGGTCTTAGAGGTCTTTTCCAACCTAAATAGTTCTATTATTCTCTGATGCTATACCTGGCAAAAAAAGCAAATCCAGATAGTTTCTCTTTGCAACTCAAATTCTAAAAATGGTTTGAATTGCTAGAGAATAGCTTATTCAATTAATAAGAAATCAAAATGCTTTGAATAATATAAACCTTCTGATTTGTTTGGGATATTTTTAGGAACTTAAGGTTATAACTCATGTAAAATCTCTCTTATTCACAGCTGGAAGAATTGACTGTTCACAGATTCAGTGACTTGCCAAAGGCTGCCAGAGCAACATCCTCAATCCACGGTTCCTGACCATGGGTTCTCATGACCATATCATTCTCCAGCTCATCCATGGGTTCCAGCCCATTCAGTGGGCTGCAATGTTAAGGGAAAAATCCTTAACTTCACCTGTAATTTACTGACCCTTTATTACATTTATAAATCAAGAACATTAGGAGTAAGACCTCCTTTCCCCTGAAAAAACCCAAAGCCTAGCAGTGTATTTTAAACAAAATTGTAAAATAAATGTTATGATTATTGCTTCATGAGTTTTCATACTTGCTTGCAAAGGGGAATGCAAGTCTGAGTGTACCTTGAGCAGATCACTTCCAGACTTAAGACCTGCAAGCCTCCCAAAAGCATAACAGGAGATCTTTGTAAAAGTTTCTTTCTGCAGAATACATTCCTCCTCTTGGCTCTGTTCATGGAGCTGGGACAGTCGTCTCAGCCAAGCTTTGCTCCTGCCAGCTTAAGAAGCCTGATGTGATTTCCACTGAAGGGGATCACTAAACTTTCAGCAGCAACCAGAAGAAACCTCTAGGAAAACACCAATAAAATTTCCACATGATGGTGGAAATTACCAGAAAGGGTTTGTGTCCAAAGAAGACTAGTTTCCAATATGTCCATTTTCCTGCGTTTTTCCTGTTGTACCTACATGTGGTACAAGAATTTAAAAAAAACTGTTCCTAGTTCCTCAGTTACAGTCCAGCGATTTCTGTAGATGCTGTCCTCCCCTTTCCTCACCCCCCAAACTTGAATTCTCAAACTGAAAGACACCTGTGTAACAGTTGCTAGCGCCTAATACAAAGTGAGCAGCATCCAATAAGGACCCAACATTCCTCACTTTAGGCTCACTCAGCCATGGAAAGACCTGCAGGAATGTGTGTTCTCTAAAGAGGCAGTTTTCAAGACAAAAATGCACCACTACATTTCCTTGCTGTGGAAAACAGAGTTGAAGCCTGGAAGGAGATACTTCAGTGTCGTAGGAGACAACACATAACTAAAGTTCATGTAAGAACGACGGGGAAATTTGGCATTGCCTGAACAGGTGAAATAGTCCAGTATTTCCTGGATCATTCAGATGTGGTGGCACAGAAAAGATGATGATATAACAAGTTTTTTCTTAAAGGTTTTGCTCCTCATTATGTGAAATAGGAAAAATTTAAGAATAATCTTTAAATATGAGGAATTGTGATCACCCAGCAATGATTAATCAAAACAGGTTTTAGAAGAAAGCATTGCAGTATGACAAATTGAAATACCCTTTGAAGCCAGGATAATTATGGAACAAATCTCAGAAATATATTTTAGCAAGAAAGTTATCATATGTTGGAAACAAAAGCATTCTTTTATTCCTATTATTTTCAGTATCATAATCTCCAGAATCAAAAGCTAGCTCTGGCATGTAGCAAAGATGTTTGCCTTAAAACCATATGAAATGCCAGAAGAAGCAAGAAAATACTTATGTGTATGTATAGGTGCTATAGACATACTCACCCACACACTGTCTGGGTCTCTGAGCTCAGAAAAACCTTCCCACAGACCAAAAAAGTAAACTAATCCTTCCACCTCATTCTTCCTCTCTTAGGTCCCCATTGGGGAGTTTTTCTTCCACCATAGTAACATGAGTCACAGTAACATGAGTCAGATACTTCCCCTGCAATGAGTCCTCCATCAGATGTGCTCTTCCAACCCAAAGACTTTTCTCATACATGGCACAGGTCTCACTCGAATTCAACAGACAATCACTCAAATCAGAGAGAATATTATTTCCTGTTAAATGAAACAAGATTTGGCCCCAAACTGATCCCGGGAGAGAAAGGCACCACCATCTGCTGATTTAAAAGTCAAAAGACCTGGTTTCTTCCCTTCGTTCTGCAGTGCATTGAGGACTGCCTGTCTGCAAGTTACTTGGAGTAATTCTCCACAAAACCAGAGGACATTCATCAGTTGGTGGGCTGCCCATTCCTAAGTTCAGAACTGGACTTCTCCATGTCATCAGAAAAGATGCCAAAACATCCAACATTGCCTCTTATTAGAAGCAATAGGAACACAACACACTTATTGAAGATGCACAGTGAATCTGCAACACATACTCAGGAGTTTCTTTTGTAATAATACTTTATAAATCCTTTATTGGTATAAAATCTATCTTCATGTACTTGATATGCCTAACTGGAAGTTCATTCAGGACTGTCCCAGCTGTCCAGACCATAGTATTTGTATACCCAGCATAGCAGCATCTTGATGGAAAATATGTATGAATGTTGGTAGGACAGAAACAAGTTAAAGCTACTAAATGCTTACTCTTTAAAAAAAACAAACACACACTCACAAAAAAAAGTTATATAGCTTTTGAAGTGGAATAAATTTTGCAATTGCCTGCCTAACCTATTTGGCAACACTCCCCTTACTATTTTATCAGTTAGTAGCTACACAAACTCCCCCAAACAGATGTCTAACCAGTCTTTCATCAAAGAGAAAAAGGAGATTCAGGCAGGCACCTAAAGTTATTCTGGTTGGTAATTGAGCACATTGTAACACAGATAGATTTTGCAGGTGCATCTTGGTGAGAATGATCCCATTAGTGTCCACACGACGCAGATGGGCTGTGTTATTTTAAGGTTTTAATCAAAATACATGGAAACAGACATCACCACATGCATGCTAATGCTGTGACGTGTCAGCAGTCAGTACAGTCTTTTAAGAACACTAGATGTGTAAAAACACAGAAGTGAAGGATCTGATGAATTAGGCACTTTAGAGGAAGACTTAGAGGCTACAGCTAGAAGGTGACGCACAGCACATTTGTAATAAATGTGAACTGAAGAAAACACCTTGTTAACATGGCAAGGTATTCCCACATGCTGATAGAAACTGCAGAACCACAAAGACAGAACACAAGAAGGTGTAAGGTCATCAAAATCCCAAGGTATTGATGTTAGGAGAACCAACCCTGAAAACAGAGATTGTAGAGTAATCCTGACATCTGTCAGCCTCCTCTCAATGGCTCTCCTCAATGAAGGCATCACACATCCCTCAGTCTCTGCATTACCACCTGCAGCGAAGTCTTCTGCATCTGCTAATTCCAATTTGAGGGCTCAGCAGACCTGATGCAGGTGACAGACTCACCTAGCAGACTCTGGTCTGAAAATTTTGTTGAAATGAGAAATAAATAAACCCATTTTAGGAATAAAGAAACCCAGTTCCTCCTGGATTTCCTTCTTTAAAAACAGATACTGTTCCTTCACGTTTGCATAGTTAAAAAAAAAAAATATTATTCTGAATTTGATATTTCTCCCTACACAAGGAAAAAATGAAATGTAAAAGACACAGTAGAGGTTGTGTTCAGTAGCAGTGCCCCGGGTGCCAGGTTTGCAAACCCAACAATGTCCTCTTACCTGCACAGACACAGCACCACCCGAAGTGGTACCTGGAGCCCGGCTCCCGACCCGGGTGTGCTGCGGAGCTGTCAGCCCGGCGGGGATGGGGTGGACAGGGCAGGAGTGCACAGACGGACACAGACAGACACACGGACACAGGGACAGGGACACAGGGACACACAGGTACTCTCCCCCGAGCCCTCTGTGCACACATACGCTCACAGGGACATGTCAGTGACCGGGAAGGGCAAAACGCTGCATCCTCTGTGCACCCACCCGTGCGGGAGGGGAGAAAAGAGGGAAGAGAAAGGAAGACAAGACAAGAAAGGATGGATAGAAAAAAGGAAGGAAGGAAGGAAGGAAGGAAGGAAGGAAGGAAGGGAAAAAGAAAAAAAGAAAAAGAAAAAGAAAAAAAAGAAAAAA
>VZRN01000884.1:134470-197244 GCA_013397935.1 Dasyornis broadbenti
AGGGAACGGGGCTGAGAGGGGCCGGGGCTGACCCGTCCGGGGGTGTGGGCTGCGACATGTGGGCGAAGAGGGACGTGTTCGAGGAAGGGGACCAGGGGTGCCGGCCCGACGGGCAGAAAAATGTGCTCGCTGAAGGGCAGAGAATCGGGAGAGCCGTGTCCCGGCAGTGTGGGGGAGAAATGGCCTTTCTGTCTTAGCAAGCAGGTGGTTTCTGCTTTTACCTCCTCCCTGAGCTCAGTGTCTAAATAAAAAGCCCCCAGCTGGGATATTTTTACTTGAATTTTAGCTTTGACTTGTGTTCTGGGGCCGCTCTTCCTTCATCCAACCTCCAGACACATCCCCTGTCCCACTGCTGCCACACCCCGCAGCTTCTGCTCCTGGGGAAGCATTTCCATGACTGTCCCTGCTGTCCCATCAGGGACGGGTGTCCACCAGAGGGAACTGATGTCTGCCCCAAACTGAAGGTCTCAAAGCAGGCCCAAAGGACATACAGAGGATGCCATCAGTGTCTATGCATTTTTTTTAAGCATGACTGTTGAGATGTTTTCTCAGGTTGCCCAGAGAAGCTGTGGCTGTCCCATCCCTAGAAGTGTTCAAGGCCAGGCTGGATGGGGCTTGGAGCAGCCTGGGATAGTGGAAGGTGTCCCTGCCCACGGGTTGGACTCCCGCAAGGGGTTGGATTCAGAAGATCTTTAAGGTCCCTTCCAACCCAAACCATTCTGATTTTATCATAAACACAGGTACATCTAGAGCAGATCAGTGAGCCGCAGTCTAGACCAGGTCATAAAGATGTTCCTGTGTCTGCTGTAATTCCCCAGTTCAGGTTTGAGGCTTTAGGTGGCAGCAGGGATGTGACTGCTCAGATCCATGAAAGCCCACACAGCTTTGGTGGCAGATGGCAGGGGTTTGGGGGTTTTCTCTAGTCCTTCTACTACATGTTAGCAATAGATACAGAAACTTCTTTCTGTTGTGTTACAGCTCACCCTCAAGCTAAGGGAGCATTGCAGACAGCTCTCCACAAAGTTTTCAGCTTTGTAAAGAGAAATCATTGACCAAATTCAGTTTGCTGAACTTCAGAATCTTCTGGGGAACATGCATTCATTATTATATATATATTAAGTTGAAACGTGCTTAAATGGAGCAGATTTCTATTCTGTCAGGTGGATGGAAAGGCAGCTCTCCACTGTCTTCTCTAACCCCTCTCGCCAGTGACATTGTTTTGGCTCAACCCAGTCTCATCTTGCTGCTGCCAATGAGACAAAGTGTAACAATATTATCTTTTGTGTGTTATTAAGACCAGTTCATGGCCATCCTCTGGGATTTTTTGAGACTTGTTCATCTCTCAGTTCCTCCATTCCTTGGACAGAACACATTTTTCAACTTCTGTGTGGGTGCAGAAAGACTTTGCTGATGAAGAAGGATCATCACCTTTGCTGTTCCCTTTCAGGTTTCCTGCAGGAATCTCTACCTCAATACAAGTGAGAGGCTGAGTCAGCAAAGCACTTTGCTGTATTTACTGAATTGGGACTTGGGATTTGTGTTCATTGCGTGACTGTTTAAAATTTCTTGGCAGGATTGCACTTTAGGCACAGGTTAGACAATCTGTTCAGAGGCATGAAAGAAAACATCTATGAGATCAGGAAAGTGAGAGATTTCTTGAAGACTCACAGCCTTGCTGACCTCTGCCCAACTTTTGGAGTGGTTGCATGGTTTATTCACATCTCTGCCACCAGCATCAACCAGAATCATCAATCTACAAAAAACAGATGAAATATTTGATGCTGCATATGCATCTATAAACCTGAGAAGGAATCCTCTGTCTCCAACTTATCCTATTCCAGCACTCACCAACTGCATCAGAAGGGTGGTCAGGCATTCGAACAGGCTGCCCAAGGATGTGGTGGAACCACCATTCCTGGAAAGGTTCAAAAAACATGTAGGAGTGGTGCTTAGGGACATGGTTTAGTGGTGCATCTGGCAATGCTGAGTTACTGGTTTGACTCAGTTTTAGAGGTCTTTTTCAACCTTAATGTTCCTATGAAAAGAAAAAGGAGAGCAGGGGTTGCTAAACTCTGGACTGAAGCAGGAAAGCAAAATTTTCCCCATAATGGAGTGCTACTTTTTTATGCCAACTTTCTGCATAACTTTTTTTCAGGCTGCTTCACTTCTCAACCCAGTATTTTATTAAATATTATCTTTACCTGATGTGAAAATGTTAAGCCTATGGGATGCTGGTGATTTTCTCCCTAAAGCTTCACCTTCCCAAGAACTTTTGACTCAAAACAGGAAAAGGCTCTTCTGACCCTCACATTAGCTTGATCTGTTGTGAGATTAAACCAAGTGGTGTATGGCAGATGAGTGTTGTGCACAATGAAGAAAACCTAATATCCTTCCTCAGTCTGTATCAGTGGCCTGGTATTTAGATCTTGCAGCAGTTAGTATTTCATCTACTGCATGTAATAATCACCTGTCAACTTTCTTACAGCAAGCTCAGTAGTTGTTGCTTCTTTTTACAAAATACCAAGGTGATTAACAGAAAGAGAATCAGTCCTCTTTTCAGATACTTTGTCTCCAATGATCTGGAAGAAGCATAAACTGTTTTAAGAACCTGTAGATGGCAATTCTTGCTGCTGTCTTACTGGGATTTCTATTGGAAACAGCACTGAATCAGCAGCTTGGAGGATTATGACAACCATCAATGTGAGGATACATAACTCAATTTCCCCACATTTTTCAGTTCTTTCTGTTCTGATTGTGAGCCTTTGATTTCCATTTTCACCCTGGGGTTAGGAATATAAAAGATGGATGTATTGCACTGAGAAGAAGGTCTGTGTAGCCTGATACCTTATCCCCAGGATCGGATGCCTCAGCAGGTGTGTAGGAAAACAGTAATCATTGCACAATGCTTCCCTGGAATGGTGTCTCGGTCGGTGATTGTTGCATGGGGATTTCCTCACAAAGACATGGTGTGTGACTTGAGCTGCTCACATCCCTTTCTTCTTTAGTAAATTTACCAGCCACACTTGAATCCATATGATTGTTATTTACAAATGTTTTGTGGCAATGTGTTCTGCAATAGTTCACTCCCAGGAATTAGGCAGTTCACAAATCTCGGTGCCTTTACTTCCTGAAACATCCAGTTTGATCACAGATATAACTGGCTTTCCCTTCTGCCTGATTAATGGTGTCTCAGGGCTCTGACAGGTTTCTTATACAAATTCCCTGAAAATTCTGGTGCTGTCAAGGCTCAGATCGGTAGCTGTGTGCTGGCAACTCATAAATTCCTAGGAAACAAGGATTTGCATCACTGGGGAATACTCTTGTGCCTTTTCTATCTTTATATACATTCTCTTGTGCACATTGTGTATTATAGTCCCTAAAGGCTTACATTTCAAGGCATGAAGCAGATCCAAATGGTTTCTCTTAAGAAAAAGTCTACCTAGAAAAGAAATGTTCTCTTCCCTGCAGTGCAGAATTTTCTGTGCCAAAACCTATTGAGACCAATAAAAGGAAAAGACTAAATTCTTCAGTAGAATATATTTTGCATTATTGTGCTGCATGTCATGGTTTAGTTTGTTGTAGGTTTTATAGGACTCGTATCATGACAGTGTGCTATTTTGGTCTTGTTTCTATCTTACTTTGTTGTTGTTAGTGAATTACAGGATTTGTAATTCCCAAATCCTGACACATAAATGATTTCTGTTAGATGAGCATTGCATGCAGCTTTTCATCCAATACTGCAAGTTACAAAGTCATGAATTATGGAATCCTCACAGTTTAGTGAAGAAAAGACTCATAAAGTTAATTTAAAAACAAATCAAATTTCTACTAATCCTACAGTAAGTTTTGGAAAACCTTCAAGAGTGTAGAGAAATGGCAACAAAAATGGAAAAATCTTCCATCATCATGAGCAAAGACTTTCAATATTTCCTTCTCACTCTTCAGGAAAACTTGTTGATTACTTGAGCCACATATAATTTGTTCCTGTCTTGATAATCCCAGCTACATCTAAACCTCATTTTTATAAAATGGTTGTGTGAAGAATGATAACTCACACAAATAATTATTCTTGTTATAAGTATTTCTTGTTTCCTGACTTATCTAAGGGTACTCTCATAGTGCTCCATCTCTGTAATGCACAGTGTCTATGTTCATCCATCTCTCAGTCACCAAGTTCTGATTCTTTGTTCACAAATCACCTTTACCAAAATGTAACCTTTGATTTTATAAGTCTAAACCATATAAAAATGTAGTATTTCATAAGACTCCTTTGTCATCTCCATGTAATTTGGGGCAGAAAATGCTATAATAGAGAAAAGGAGTAATCTTTCCTTATGGAGGCCCAACCTTTTGAAAATCATTTTGTAAAACATAACAGTTTTAAGCAGTTCATTGGACTGACATGTGAAGAGGATGCATTGTGGAACAAACTTCTCTATTTGTAACAAATGTGATTTATCACATGGCTCCCTCCACAATAGTCTGCTAAAGCAATGCACAAGTCAAACATATAATTTAGTTCTTGCTAGTTTTATCAATATCAAAGAAGACAAAGTATCACATCTTTTTCAATGGTCTGATTTATTTATTGCAAATTAAGACTACTGGTAGATTTAGTAGCTTCTGTAAATCTGATATCACAGGTGACATTAAGAATCATATAATCCCAGAATATTCTGAGTTGGAAGGGACCCACTAGGATCATTACCTAGGTACCCACTAGGTCATTACTGCTGACCTGACAACATTACCAGGTCTACAATTAAATGCTTTTTTTTCTCTGCAGTTATAGGGTATAAACTTCTGTAACATTGAGTTCTGGAGATGATAGTAACTCACATCACACTTGAAATCAAGACACTTGTAATCATATTGATACAGTGAAAGGTTTGCTTCTGAACATGTCTGTGACTCAGTGGCTCAAGTAGTCAATGAGTTGCAAAATGAAGCTTGCCTGATGGACTAGCGTGGAACAATTTTCTTCCTCTTTATTGAACTTCAGCACAGTGCCTGGAGTGCTCTTCACATCTCCTTGTACTACAGTAAATCACCATGGATGCCTCTTTCCTGGATTTTCAGTGAAGCCAGGCAAAGTGAGCAGGGCTTTGATTGCTGGAGGAAAACCTAAATGCATTGTCTCCATCTCTAGGACAGTGAAACATCTTTCTTCTCCTCTTCCACTTAGACCTCAATATTCTGACAATCACCAAAGAATCTGGAATTCCACAGTCTTAATCTATTTACAAACACCCTGCTCACAGAACTCAAAGGCATCACATATGCTCAGGACAGAGCTCAATGCTGAACATCCTCAGTCCTTTGCTGTCTGCACTTCACCTTTAAACATGAACAGAATTTTTTTTTTTCTCTTTCTTCTTGAGAATGTAATGCAGACTGAGTGAAAAGATATGTACTATATACCACCTCTCCAGGTAATTTTACTTTTACATGTATTGTCTATTTCTTTAAAGCTAATACTGCATAAAGAGTTGTTCTTTAATTAGAGATAAGCAGAACACGAGCAAGAATTAAAGAATCATAGAAATTAAAATAATTTAGATTGGAAAAGTCCTTCAAGATGAAGTCCAACCATTAACCCAGCACTGCCAAGTGCACCACTAAACCTTGTCCTCAAGTGCCACATCTACATGGCTGTAAAGCACCCCCAGGGATGCTGACTCCACCACCCTGGGCAGTGTCTTTCAATGCTTGACAATACTTTGAGGGAAGAAACTTTCCTGAATATCCAATCTAAGCTTACTCTGATACAATTTGAGATTATTTCCTCTGGTCCTGCCACATTTACCCAAGAAAAGAGACACAGAAGAAGAAAAGAAGGAAGATTTTTATGAGTCTGGGGTGAAGGGTACCAATGTACATATAAAATATCTATATTTTTGAAGGAGACAATTAACCAGTTCCATGTCCTTGTGTCCTGGCCTTCAAGGTCAGATTGGATGGGGCTCTGAGCAACCTGGTCTAGTGGAAGGTGTCCCTGTGCATGGCAGGGGGTTGGAATTGGAAGATCTTGAAGGTCCCTTACAATCCAAGCCATTCTAGATTCTATGACTATGATTCTTGGCGTCACTCATTACCTTGTAACAACACCTGTACGAGCAGAACTTTATTCTGACAGCACAGTCAGCATTGAGACCCTTATTTGTGCTGAAATACCCTTTTCAAGCAGTTGATCTGAAATGGTTTGTTCTCCAGCTTGTACTGTTTGATATATTCTGCAACAGCTCCACATCAGTAAAATTTCTTCATGTTCTGGACATCCTTGCCCAATTCTAGAGCCACACCTAGAGAGACCTTGCAACAGAACTCACCAATAGTGTGACAGGAGTAAATCAGGTGTAGGAGCCCGTGCATGGCAGACACAAAGGAGGGTGAGTGGTGCCGTGGGTGTAAAACCTTCCGCTGTGCACATTTGAGTTGAGGGCAAAACCCAAAATCCAAAGAAACTAGGCAGTCCAAGCAAGTGCTGATCATCCCTTTCCTTTTTGCACTCTACTAGCCTGTCAGCTGATATGTTGTTAAATGGTTGGAGGCTGGTTCTGTTTATCCTCTCCACCACAGTTTCCCATGCTTACACCATCCAAGTGTCCTTCTCTGTGAAACCATTTTAAAAGTCCAGAAATATTTCTGAAACATTTTTCTCCATATATTTTCAATGCAAAATAGCATTTTCAATGCAGAAATAACTTTCTGCTGGGAATAATTTTGCATTCTGTTAGCTCCTAGGTCTGTAAGCTATATTTTGTATCCCACTGAGGGGCAAAAATCATATTTTAACCAACGATAAAGTCAGATTTCTTCTCCCATGACTTCCAGAAAATAAAGTTCTGTAGATTTTTATATACAGAAGACTAAAATAATGACCTAGGCTGAATATGCCTTATTCATTGCCTCAAGCCAAGGCAAATATAGAAGGAATTTCTTAAGGATTAAATTTGAGAGATGAAAAAGATATTCTCATACAGAAAAACTTATTTTGAATGACAACTGACTGGTATTTTTTTCTAGGTTTGAAATATTGCAATTAGTCTGGGAAGAAAGGTTAGAGGGCATCAAGCTAGTGAAGTGGTCACAGGGAAATAATATATGAATTTATTATATGGCTATCCATAACTCATGAATAGTATATTTACCAGGCACAGCCTATTTTTTTTCTATCCGTTGGACTTCAAAATACAGAGAAAGGTCAGTATCAGTGTGGATGGTAACATCTGCCCCTAGATGCTCTGTGTTTACAGACTGAGCAATGTGGTGAAAAAACCTATGAATATGAAATACGTTTTCCAGTTGAAAATACTGATGTATACCTTTTGAGCACCTTTAAAAAATATTAAAACATTAGATGACATCATTTGAGAAAAGTCATGAGAAAAAATAATAAAAAGAGACATTTTGAAAGAAAAGAGGTGGGAAAAAAATTCAAGGTTTGTCCTATCAGAGAGGAGGGATGAGTTGAGTTGAAAGTGGGGAGAAGGGCAATTTTGAAGATTATTCTGTGCATAAAAATGCACCACACAGCTGGGTGATCAACAGTGCAAGTTTGGTCTTTAGATACAATGTAAAATATGAACAGATGGAAAATCTGGGAGGAAAAAGAACTGTGAGATCTCAGAAGGAGCACTTAAAGAAGCTTGAATTCCACAGTGAATGTCAGACAGCTTAGGGCAGGATGATAGGGTGACTTAGCAGAGTGCCAAGCCAGGAGAATGATTTAACTGGTTGCATTTTGGAGGCTGTGGGATACTCGGTGTGATTTCAAAAGTGGAAGAATATAAGAAGGGCTCTACTCTGTCAGACCAATGTTGCACTTAGTCCCTAATCTTTACTTCATTGATAGCCAATGAGACACTCCTAGAGAAAAATAGGGAGAAAGTACAAGTCTCCAGAATAATCCCTCTTGCTCCAGTTATGTTTATTTTTGTTTATTCCTAGATAAGAGGATGATATTTAACAACTTTCAGTAGATTTCTCCCTCATGAAATATACAATTCCTTTTTGAACTAATACAAGCTGGTCTCGCAGCAAGTTTCAAAACTTTGCAACATTGTGCAAAAGCTCAACTCCTTACACGTATTTGTCACTTACTCATTTTACTTGATGACCCTTAATATCCTTATTAGGCTAGAGTGCAATCCTTCCTTGTTCTAACTCTCCATATCCTGCAAGATTTAATTAAGCCTCCATCACAGTCCTCTTCAGTCTTCATTTCTTGCAGGATGCGCTGTAGCTCATTTGCTTGACCTTCATGTGAAAACCTTCTCAAAATTCTAATTATCTCTGCCAGTCTTCTCTGTGCCTTTACAATTTTCACTCTATCCAAACTAAGATGAGGAATTGTTTGGGAAGCAACAAGGTCAGGAGTCAGTAGTTATAATCTGCTCATTCCAAGATTTATATGATGACTTAACTGTATCTGCTTTGCTCTGTTCTTTTCCTCATGATTGCAACGTGCTTGTCTTTGACTGCTACTGAGAATTTCATGGACCTACGTACTGTAATCCCAACATCATCTAACAATTGGGTCAAAATTTATCACTCTCTGTATACATTTTGTACTTATGGATATGGAAGTTAATCTGTGATTTTATTTCCCAGTCCTTCGGTGTCCTAAAGTCTATCTGTCACTGTGGGCAGTTGGTTTATCTCTATTCTAACACTAATGATTTAATAATATTAGAGAATTTTGCTTCCTTGTTACTCAGCTAATATTCTGGGACAAGATCTGTTCATGCCAAGCTCAGTGAGACTCCACAGGTGGCTTCTGACCACTGTGAAGCTCTGCCCTGAGCATTGTAAGAAGCTCTAAGTGAGGTAAAAGGCTGCCACTTGCACTGGAGTGGGAGCCTGAAAAACAAACATAATTTTCTAACTTTTGGTGACCAAGTGTAGTTTCTTTCCAGGAAAGTGGCACATATTAAAAAGAGAATCTTCTTGTCAAGTTCCTGATGTCATTTGTTGCTCTTGAAAATCATTTAATCTTCCCAAACTCAATATAGACCTTTTCCCTGAAATGCAGTCTGAAAAAGCACCGGTGCTGTTCAAAGCAAAATACAAGTTCAGCAGGTAAATGCTGAGATCTTGCTCATTGGGTTGGTCTGATAAGCTGCACTCCCTCAGGGAGGTATCACTGAATCACAGAATCACAAAGACTCTTATGAGTACTGAGCGCAGTCATTCACCCAGCACTGCCAAGTCCACCATCAAACCGTGTCCCCAAGTGACACATCTGCACATCTTTTAAACACCTCCATGGATGGTGACTCAACAACTTCCCTGAGCAGCCTGTTCCAAAGCTTAAGAACACTTTCTGGAAAGAGATTTTTCCTAATATCCAATCTAAACCTCCCCTGGCACAACTTGAGGCCATTTCCTCTCAAACTCTTGTTTGTTATTTGGAAGAAGAGACTCATCCCCAGCTTCCTACACCCTCCTTTCAGGTATTTGTAGAGGGTGGTAAGGTTCACGCTGAGCCTCCTTTTCCCAGCTAAACACCCCCACCTCCCTCACCTGCTCCTCATCAGACTTTTGCTCCAGCCCCTTCACCAGGTCCTTGACCCCTGTGCACTCCTCAGCAAAATCTGCTGCCTCACTGGGACCCAGGTGAAAAGTGTGATGAGAATACTTCCCACATTGGTACAGCCCTTGGGTTATTATCCATTATTGCTTTTTCATGCAGGCAGCAATGAAGTTGTAATAAGAAGTCAAAGAGCGATCACAAGAGACTTCAGAATCTTGGGCCAAAACAACATCCAGTGCTCCAAATGAAACCCTACAGGCTTTATTTCAATGGAATAATGGACCCTCCTGCCCATTAATACTTTCCAGAATAAGATTTTCCCTTGTCTGCAGTAGAATTCTGCTGCCTTTTGCAGGAAATCTGCATCTGGGAGTTACCTGCAGTAAATCAGAAGTATCATGCACCTTAGGAGAGTGTGGGAAAGGAAAGCAGTTTTGTTAGGGACATGCACATCTCCACTGACAGTCACTGCAAAAGAAAAGGTACAGTAAGAAAAGCCCGAGAAATTCTGGAGGAGGAAAAATAGCAAGACTACAGGAAAGAGAGGACAGCAGTGGTTTTCTGGATTAGACATCAGTGTTTAGTCCCACAGACGTGTTTGTGTGGAGATTCATTCAATTGTCCTATGAAACAAAGATATAGAAATAATAAAACAAGGAAGGAAACCCAGCAGCATCAACATAAAGTGAAAAGGTTCACTACAAGTATTTTCTGTGGAAAATTACCTTTCTTACTCAACATTTTTAATGCGAAAATTTTAATTTTAATGATTTTTGGTAAAAGCTTATGTCAAGGCAAAAGTTTGTGATGCGATATGATTTTCTTTCTATATTCCTCATGAAACACCTTTTTTATCAAGTCCTATAAACGACCTTATGCACAGAATGAATATCTGACCTTCAGGTATGGCTTTCCCAGGATACTCAGTCATGACATGCATGAAGGAAGGGACTGCACTTGGGAACTGCTTGGGCAAGGCCAGACCCTTTTCTGGTAGCGACAAACACGGTAAGCACCAGACACAACAATCAATCCTGATCAGTGAGTGCAGCTAAGAAATGGGAAGGCAGATTTGACCTTTCCCACATCTTTGCCCTCCCAAATGTCAGAGCAGTTAAAGAATTGCTCTTTTTTCGTCAGACAGGATATTAATCTCTGCCTGGTCTTTTCAGCTTGTTGTGTTCCTTTTACTGATATAATGGTTTTGTGGGGCTGGTGAAAAGCCCTGTCACAACACATTCTTCCTGGACTTTTTTACAGTTTTTTCACTAGTGATGAAAAGACATTTAGTGACAAAGTGGGACAGGCTGGTACCTGATGACTTGTCTGAACAGCAAACCTGGCTTACATGGATAAGGAAAAATGTAAGGAAAACCTTGCTTGGCAAGTGATTTATTTCTGAACTAATTACTCCATGAAAGTTAGGATTCCTCTACAATGGTCTCTCTACTCCATCCCATGTGTGTGTCATCTGGCCTCAGCTTCCTCCACAGGTGACTCAGAGTTTTGGAAGCTCCCTGGTGAGACAGTGTCACTGTGTGTGAGTGATAGTCTCAGGCAGCTGTTCTAGCTTGAGAAATATCTTTAAGCTGCTCACGTGACATTTACCACTTGAACAGTCTTCTACAGGAATAAGACAATGAACTAGATAAAAGTGCCTCATGGGCTGGATTTGCCGCTGAAAGGCACTTGATAACTCAGACCATCCCAGCAGAAACCTGTCTAACCTGGATAATGATGACTACTGTCAGAAGTTATTAATTTTTTAATACTTTAATTTTAAACTATTACCCCTTGTCCTTTTACAACATGCCCCACTAAAACATTTTTCCTGAAGAGTACTATTTTGTTGCCCCTCAGTAGTTTTATTTCATATCCTCAAAAGCTTTTGCCAGCCTTGCTGCTTTTTTTTCACACCTCTCTAATTAGTGTCTGTATTTAAGTTTATGTCAGTAGCTGCACATAGTCATCCTTTCATAAATAAACATAAATAAATAGAAATAATTTATTCTCAACTTTTTTCCACTGGTGGTAGCTGCATATTTACTGAAATTCACTCACTTCCATCATCGAGGTCTTTAATGAAGATAAATCGGTAACTGTGGATTCAGTACAGCCTCTGCTATAAGCCTACTCAGCTTATATCTCCACTCAAACTGAATACTTTTGGGAGTGATTTTCCAATCTGTCATCCACATGTCATCTTTTGCTCATTGTGTATATCTGAAAATGTCACATCAGGCCCCACCAAAAGCCAGTAAAACTCATGAAGTACCATTATGTCACTTTCCCTGTATCTCCTAATCCATTACTTCCTAAGGAAGGTGAATAAATTGCTTTAATGGGACGTCACAGACTGCTGGACCCCAAAATGTAGCAGTCTGAGAACCTGATCAAGCTTCATGAGTGAGGATTACAACAGGCTTCTAAAAGGGGCCATAATCTATCAGACTTAAAAGCATTAGCCAATCTCTCTGTCATAGGATTAATACACTTTCCCGTGCCCACAGTATCCCACAGTGATTGCGTAGGAGGGTAATGGGACCATCTTTAAATATCAAAGATGACAACCATCAGACATAAATTCCCCCCCTGGAGGACCTATGGGTCTGCTTTTTCCTGTGGCGCAGATAGGATGTGAAAGAGAGCCTTTGAAATACTTTCCAGAGTACATTTTTCAATCTGCTTTCATGAGTTTGATCACATTCCAAATAAAAATTCCTATAGAATTACTTGGAATACAGGCAGATAGGTTTAATCCCTTCACCTCTTCACCTGGAGAGAGCATTACACTAGGAAAAAAAAAAAAAAGGAAAAGTCCATGTTGAATTGACAACAGCCACGTGGCAGAACAGGTGCTTTCATTTGTGGACTCAAAGTTGTTTATCCAGTACTCCTAAACACCTTTTTACAACACTCAGGGCTGTGTCCTGCTTTGGGCTCTGCATTACAAGAATAAAGTAGCTGGACATTATTCAGAGAGCTGGATGACTGCTCAAAAGTCAGGAAAACATAACCTAAGCAAACAGATTGAAAGGAATGGATTGTTTAGCCTAGCAAAGAGGAAATTGAGGGTGGACATGGCAGAAATCCTGAAATATGTAGGAGGTTGCTGAAAGGAGAAAGACAGTATATATTCCTGCATACTCATCTGGGTTAGGTCAACAAGCAGGGGGCTTCAGTTGTCTTTAGAGAGATAAATTGTCAGAGAAAAAACAGAAATAAATAGTCATGAAATATTTATTCTTGAAAATATAGGTTGGGCAGCAGGGGGGTAAGAATTTGAAAAAGCACTGCTAGGACAGATCTGAATGGAGCAGAAACATGGACTAGGTGGGACTCTCTAAAAGTCCATTAAACCCTGTTTTCTGTGATTCACTGTGTGTTCACCACACAGCTGTGGCTCCCTGGCCATAACTTCATCCCTTTATTGATTGCAGTGGCAAACATAAAATTGTCAGCTTAGTTATTGCAGAGACAGCAGTGATGGTACCAGTGAGTCAGTTCTGGAGAGGCTTCCAGGTATGTCCTTTATGACTCATGGACTCACGGTCCTTTCCCCCCATTTTACTTCAATAGTTGGGAAGAATTGGTATTTACCTACTTTTGCATGCAGTGAGACTGAGAGATTTCAGCAATCTGAAAGATTTCAGGGCACTTTTGTGTTTGAGGCAACCTGAGTGCAACAGCTTTCAGTTTTCGAAGATTCGCTTTCTTTACTGTTGAGCACACTCACTTTAACTCATGTGTCTGAATGCTCAAGAACTGTAAGATTATCTCACTTGACCATTCATATTTAATCTTTCTTTCTCCTACGGAGACAAATAAAATCTGTTTGTTTAGATACATTCAGCCTTTTCGCTTTGGTTCTAGGGAAAGGAAACAGCACTTATTTTAGCATGATCCAAGAAGAATTTATCCAGAATAAAATTGTTAAGAACATGACCTTGGTCTGTTCAGCCTCAAAAAGAGGAGACTGAGGGGACACCTCATTGCAGTTACAACTTCCTCATGAGGGGAAGAGGAGGGATCTCTTCTCTGTGCTAACTGTGACAGGACTTGAGCAAATGGCCTGAAGTTGTGTCCAGGGAGGCTTAGGCTGGATATTAGGAAAAGGTTCTTCACCCAGAGGGTGGCTGAGCCCTGAACAGGCTCCCCAGGGAAGTGGTCACAGCCCCAAGACTGACAGAGCTCAAGGAATGTTTGGACAATGCTCTCAGGCACATAAGGGGATTGTTGGGAATGGTCCTGTGCAGGGCCAGGAGTGGGACTCAATGATTCTGTGAGTCCCTTCCAACTCAGCAGATTCTGTGATTAGCAGTACCAGTTCCTAAAAAGGAGATTTGAACCAGGAATGGAGTTTTAGTGGCTTTTCTTTAGGGGATTGTGACTCTTTTGATGTCAGCAATTTGCTTTGCTTTGTCATATTTGTCTTCCTTGAGCTCACAGGGTTGTTTTCATTAACGAATCCAGAGTGGAAAGAGAGCTGCTGTATTAATCAATAGCCGAAGGAAATAAATCTCTGCTCTTTCCTGCAAATGTGCTGCTGCATGATGTGTTTTCCTTGGAAAAGTTTTATTCCTGACAGAAGCCAGCCATCTGCTGGAGTGCTGCTGCAATAACCCTTTCTAGAGCTGCAGGACAGCCACTTGCTGATGTTTGAAAAACTAAAAACCCCATTATTTTCTTCAATCTTCATAAAAAATAAGCGCCTTGGAAAAGAAAGCTCAGAAATTATGCAGAGACCCCTTACAGATGGACCATTAGATAGATGCTAAATGCTGATGAAGGTAAAAATGTCTACGAGCAAGGATGGAGCACAAAATGTTAAGCACAGATACAGTAACTATCTGCATGTTTAAATCCTGACCAATGATGCCAGAGCAATGAACAGACCTTCAAAGGAGAAGGATGAGAACATCACCCTGGAACGGAGCTCACCAAGGGGAGCCAGCCAAAGACATTCTGCCCACAGGAAAGCCAAGCCACCTGAACAGTTGGTTGCCTAAACGGATGCAGGATTTAACATGGGAAGAGCATGTTGAGATTTTGTGAAATTTAGGATGGAAGATTTTAAGGGGATTATGGGAATGTGCAAAATGAATTATGGGATGATTAGGGGAAGAATCGAAAGTGGGGAAAGGGAGGGACTAAGGTGAACTGGGGAGAAAAAAGAGCAGGGAAATAAAGGGGAAAGGAGCTGGGGTACGTGTTACCATGTTACTGGTGAGCGGACAGCGCTTGATCCCTACAATCTGTCCTATATCCTCATGAAATCCTCTTTCCAGCTGCCCTCTCTATTCTAAATTCATGTCTCAATACCAGTGAGCTGCCTGGTGAGTTGAATGGTGACTGGGATAAGATTGGGATGAGATCTGGCTGCCAGCACGTGGAGAACACTGAGGTCCAGGGGCTGCTTATTGAGCAGGAGGGAGGTCCCAGATGAGCTGCTGGTGAGATCCACATTATGGATGAGTTTTTCAATAGCAGCCTTCAATCCTGATCAGCTAGAGGGGAGGAGAGGATTGAGCCATCTTTGTTCACCTTTGTTTTCCCTGAGTGCCGGGTGTGTTTGTGGGGATGTTGACAAAACGAAAAAGTAATTTCTTTCTGCATTAGTCTGTGTGTCTGGGCATGTGTGAAGCCTGTGGAGTGTGAGAGTGTGTGTGTGTGTGTGTGTGTGTGTGTGTGTGTCTGTGTGTGTGTCTGTGTGTGTGTAACTAAGGCCAGCAGGGAAATTATCAAAATCAAGAATCACCCAAATGACTTCACAGCATGTATTCAGTTTCCAAAAGTGACTGAAGGAGGAGGGAGGCAGGTGGAACAAACTGGTCACCATGTTTAGCTTGGAAACTAGGACTGTGTTTTTATCCTTTTCCTGACGGAATCTGTAGCTCCTGGCCCCATGCCTGTCTTTGCTACTTGCCACCACAGTCAGATGGAGAAGGGATCATGGTATCTCACCCCTGAACGCTTTGCTCTTGCCCCATATTTCGAGTTGATTTTTAGTAATTGTGTAGGAAGCCATGTCTCAGAAGAAAAGGCTGAATATACTGCTTCAAGGCAAAGCAGATTAACATCTTTACTTGGGCAGAGAGGTGTATCCCGTTAGTTAATGGGGCTGAAATAATAATGACTTGCTTAATAGTCTCTGGCAGTAACCTGCTGCAGCACTGCTTAGAAATGACAGCTTGATGATAGGACAAACTGGTTGATTTACCAAGTGAATTACCTCTGGAAGTGCACCCAGACCTCAAACTGTGATTCTTAACTTAACACCAAAGTTTTCTTCCCACCCACGCAATGCTGGCTTGCTTACATTTTCATTACCTTCCACTGACAGATCTTTAAAATGAAAGAAAACCATGAACAGAGGAAACCTGATGATGGAAAAAAACACTAATTGAATTAGAGGCATGAAAAAGCATGCTCACTATCAAGAGGAAAAATAAAACAAATCTTCCTCACCTCTGTTCCTAATACAGCCATCCTGTTTTTTTGGGAGGTTATTAAAAGTGTTTGGTAGGTTTTATTTCCTTCTGCCCCTGATGTAGAAGTTGCTCTGCTCGTTGGGTACATGCGGCACTTAGGGACATGTTGTAGTGGTGAACTTGGCAGCTCTGGGTTGGTGTTTGGTTGGATGATCTTAGAGGTCTTCTCCAACCTAAATGGCTTCGTCATCCTGTGATTCTCTGACTAGACCATGGGCTATCACTGCAATTCGTGTCTAGGGAAGAGGGTCAGGACTTCTCTTTGTGAATCCTGTGGCATTGGTGTGGCCGCTGGGACTTTTCATAGATGGAAAAAGACATTTGCAGCTAAAAAGTGGCCTCTGGGAAGATATTAAATCCACAGCATGCTCCCTTTCCATCCTTGTGGGCATCCTGGGACAACTCTGGAGTGTTCTGGGTGTGCCAGACACCCCCCAAGGAGCTGCTGCCATGGAGAGCCCCGAGGGGAGCAGCTCTCCCTGAGAGGCTGCAGCCCAGGGAAGGGCCCAGCCTCGGGCAGGGAGGAGGGAGGAGCTTTCCCAGAGGGGCTGAGAGGGACTGACTGCAGCCCCATCCCCACCCCTGTCCCTCTGGGGCAAAGGAGTCAGGAGTGAAAGGAGTGAAGGGGAGGGGGGAAACTGAGAAAGACCCTTGGGCTGAGAGAAGGTGTTGTTCGAATATTTGTGTCTTTGTCTCACTGTCAGAATCTATATTAATGCCTTTTTTTTTTTTTTTCGGTTTCAAATCTATTTTGCCCTTGACAGTAATTGGTAAGGGATTTTCCTTTCCTTACCTCAATAGACAAAATGGAAATACAAATATAAGGGAAAAAGCTCCTCCCAAACTTTCATTTAGCAGCAAATTAATAACAGGAACACCAAACTTCTTTCTCCACTAAGTAATGAGTGATCAAGCAACTACTTTTCAGTAATTTTCCCCCCATACTCTCATGCTAAATCTGCACCTACATCTTAAAATCTGCAGCCTGCATAAAACAACCACAAGCCTAGTCATTCAACTCTGGGATTATAGAGAGGATGTAGCTTTCACAACCTGAGTGAATTCCACCTAGGACATTCTGGAGTTTGCTTTTCAGGTGGTTTTAGTGCCTCCAGTCTGAGCTGAGATACCTCTCCCTGTGCCTTTGGCTCCTCTCTAACATAGTGTGTAGCACAATTAGAATAAATCCCTGTCCAGGTGTCTGTCAGGAGCTGGATGAGTCTAACTGCAAGAGGCCTAAGTAAAAGCATTACCTCAGAAACTCACTGAAGTCCTGCTGATTGATTCCCATCGACTACAAAGCCAAATAAAAAGCCTTGGTCACACCAAGGCCTTTGGTACTCTTTGCTCATCTCAACTTTATTGGACTTCTTGGATCTTTCTTGCTCTGAAAATGTGGCTGATGCTTGCATGCTGTTTTCTGTTCCTTAGTGAGCCAGGAACATTTAGAGGGCCTTTCATAGCTTCTGTCCCTCTTTCCATCAAGAATTATCAGGAAAAGAAATATGAGGGAGAAAAAGGCACTGTGGGTTTTGTACCTCTAACAGCTCATTTGGGTTTGCTTCTGGGTTTAGCTGGAGGCTGCTCACATCCTTTATTTTAACTGAACCAATTTCAACTTCCACTGTTACAATAAATTTCAAGAGATAGAAGTGTCAGCAAGCTGCCCAGGGTAGAAGACAATGTATTCAAAGAACAAAGTTAAAAGTACTCCCTGCTAATGATTTTCAAGCACTGCTCCTTTTATTGACGTTCTGTCTGCAATTGCCTGAAAGCATGTCACCCCTAGGGCCTCGGTGAATATTCAGAGGAAACCATTATGTTTAAAATCATGTCTCTCACACACTGAAAATTAAGGAAACCTGTTGGCACAAAAAGCCTGAGAGCATTAGCACATGGATCTCAAAGGCAAACACAGTGCCAGCTCATTCCTGGACTTGTAAGGATGTTTTCCAAGGGTTTAGTGTGCCCAGGTTACAGGAGCAGGAGCAATCAGAGCCAGCATTTGTGCTCTCCCAGCCGCACACTGATAAGTAGAAATCTCAGTTTAGTAAAACAGGATTTTCCCCACTGCTGCTAATTGCTGAGCTCTCCTGGAAAGAACCCTATGGCTGCTGAAACTCAAAGTCAGGCAGCACCAGTGGGATCACAGACTCCAGACTGGGATCCTGCTCCGTGTCATTCACCCCAGAGAAGTGCATGGACAGAATCCTGTGCAGTGTCTTTGATTCATTATTAGTGGGCCTGACTCAGGCTCCTCCAGATTTGAATGAACTGCAAGATGGAGACTTTGGGATTTTTAAAACTTCTAGTTTTTACAATTTGAAGAGACAGGGGAAAGTTTACAGCAAGCACTAATGGCAGTCAGAATGAAGAATGTCTCTGGAGTTCTTGGTTCTGTGTTTGTGGTTGTTATCTTTCATTTCATCTGTTGATGACTCTGTTGTCATTTCCTGCAATTCTCCACAAAATCCATATGGATATGGCAATCCCTGAAAGCCAAAAGGCAATCACAAACCTTTATAATGAGCAATAATAAAATGTTTTAAAATATACTTTTTGTAAGCAAAGTGTGCTGTTTCAGGTCCTCACCTCTAAAAGCTTTCCTGAATCTCTTCTCTTTTGTTTTGCTTGCATCCAAGACTGAGTTATCCTGTTGCGGACTAGAAGGAGAAAGGACTGTGAGCGAATACCCAGGCAGTGTCTTCAGGGACATTTCTGCAGTCGTGGGGGACAGCCAAGACATTTGGCTCTTTCTCAGTGTTCCCATCTGTTACAAGTTGTGACTGGGATCCAGTTGTCTCTGGTCTGTCCTCTTCACACTTCCAGTGAGGGACCATGTCTGGCTCTAGAGGTCGATGATCAATCAAGAATTTACCCTTTTTTTTTTTTTTTTTTTTTTGCATCCCAGGAAGTGTTATCCTGCCATTCTGTGAAGCCTGTGAGACTCTGTGGGAGTGGAAGGTGCTGTTTAGGAAACATGTGCTTTTCCTAAATTAGGTGATTGTGACATTAGTCTGTAATTTTTGCTCATGACTGATTTGGAAGGGATCTCACTATGCCACTTGTCTGTGTTTGTTGTGTCTGCCCACTACCTCTTTATTAAGGATAAAAAGTCTTTGGAGTGGAGACCATCTTTGTTTCCTGCTTTTTCACAGCCTAGGGGAAAGGGATAGAAATCGTTTTTGCATTACACAAAAGAAATAATCCGCTGAGATCATGAGTTGCAAAAATATTGGAAGCAAGAGCAATGGCATATGCAATCAAAGACATTTTCTCTTGGAAAAACTACTCAACAGAGACATGGATATGAATCCTTAAAGCACATTTATTCCTTTATTAAACTTATTTGCATAAGAATGGATCCCTCTCATTATTAAGTTGCTAAAATTTTCCTTTATACTCAGTATTTGAGAACGTCTTTACGGATGAATTAAATCTCAGCTCCACTGATTGCATCATCCACAGCTCAAACATGGTGGTTTGAAGTTCCTGAGTCATTCTCTGATGTCAGTCTGAAGACAGAGCAACTGAATTGACTCCAGGAGCTGATATTCCATGTACAGCATGTAACTGGGAGCAGAGTTTGGCTCCCCTTCCACCATACCCACCTTGACATGGCTGGAGATAAGTTGAAAAAAAAACAGCCTCTTTTGCTCAAATCTTGCCTTTTCAGTGAAATTTTCCTGAAATTGCATTTGTCTTCCAAATGTTATTTCATGTTTGCACAGGACTGCTTTGTCATTTCTCACTTTACACGTTAAGCATTAGATAACACTGAATCACACGTATTTTACTAGAAAAAGGCAATACTTTGGGAGCATCCTACTCCCAAGTTTGTACAGGTACCAGAGCTCCCCTGATGCTCCCACATTGATATAATTTGATGTTCTGGAAAGCATTCCTTTCATCATGTTTCAGAGTGAACAGATTTAAAACCATAGTTGAGCAGAAGAATGAACAGATCCAGAACAGAGAGTGGAGCAGCCAGCACTGGACAGGCATTTCTAAACCAAGCCACCATTATTCTTCAGTCTACAGAAGTCTGAGGGTGGAGCTCAGGTTTTTCAAGTGTTTGTATCGTGTCACAGAGCCCATTGTGACTCTTGGCCCTTCAATACAACAGTTAGACTATAATTTAGATACACTTCAGCATGACACAAGCCCAGTCAGTGACCAGAATGAGTGTGTGCTTCCCTGTCCTTGCCTCCTTCATGCTGACACGAGCACCACTGAAACTGCTCACTACATCAAGCCTGGTGCAGATCCCAGTTGAATACTCATCTTTTTGGGGAATTTTCTATGTTAAATTCACTGTTCCAGATCACTGTGCTGTGTTTGAGAAGCAGTGCCAGCATAAGTGGGTGGTGGGCAGGTCTAAACAGTGCAAAGAGCCAGGGCAGAATGCATTTTATCTCCCAAATTAAAATGCTGGACCCAATTCCTATATGAATTTCTCAAGATTCAGATTCTGCTAAATTATTTATATCTTTTTTTTTTTTTCTTTCCCAAAGAACCTTGTACAAACTGCAGCTCAACCTTCTTTCCTGTCTTAAGGAAGGTAAGTTTCCCAGAATTCAGATCAGCCCTCTAACACTTTTCCAGTAAGTTAAGATGCTCTTTGAAGCATGGGACACAGAGCATGAAATTCCATGTAAAGCTGGATCCTGAGTCCTGGAGATACCATTTCCACAATGACCTTGCCATGTGGGAGATGGAAAAGTTTTTAGTCCCTTTCCCCAGTCAAAAGTCTTTTACCTGTGCATCCAAAAATTTGTCATTGCAGCAACTGGAGAAGGTTGGGACCTCTAAGTTCCTTTTGATCTCATTGGTTCTCATTTTTAAAGGATCACCTAATCATTTGTTCCTTAAAAATTAGTTTTAAAGCATTTACTTGCATTAAAAGAGCTCAGTAAAAGAGCAGAGGAATAGCAAGTCAGTCTGACACCTGTAGTGACCCTCCATAGACACTTGGAGGGGCTGTTCATGCTGGTGGAGTTGTCACTGTATTTCCAAGGCAGGAGACTCGACCAGGTGGCCTCAAACACCCATTTAAAGGATCTTCTTACATCATGGTTTAACAAAAGGCAAGAGCGTGATGAGCCAGGCCAAGCTTAACTCAGCTGTTCTCTGATGCCATCCCTCGTCTTCTGAAAACTGCAAATCATAGTAACATTTTCTTTGGGTATCCCACTAATATTATCTGGATGGGAATTGCGAGATGCTACCAAAACACATGGGAATTGCAGTTTCATATCCACAACTATGTAGGTGCAGTGAGTCAGAGATGCAGTTGAGTTTATTGGTTAAATTATTATTTCTCCTCTCTGCCCAGATATCACAAGGACATGCTTCTCACATTCTTTTTTTTTTTTTATTCCTGGCTTAACGTCTAATTTTAATTCCAAGTTATGTGTTCAACTACTGCAAAAATCCTCGTTCACCTTGAATTTTCTGGCCTGCATAGTTGTGAGCCCTCATTCCCCAGGTATTCTCAGCATAGAAAATTGACAGATAAAGGTGGTGGCAAGTCTCAGGGTGACTGATTTGTATAAATACAGCTACTGCTGCTGTGACAAACCTGGGCAGACTTTAAATCCTGGCAGTGTCTGTTTTCTCTTCAGCAAAAAACACTCCAGAACAAATTCCAAAAGAATCTCTGCATTGTGGGTTTTCTCTTACCGAAAGAACAATCAGGAAACATACAACCCAAAAAAAAGTTTCACATTTTCTGATATTGTTGGAATGCAGAAGAATACTCAAACACTTTTCAAGCCCTGATCTGTCCTGTCTTTGGCTGTCTTTGTCATGTACCTAGCAGAAAGAATTAGAGGCAAAAGAAGGCTTACCTCTTTTCTGTAACAAAAGATCTTTATTCTTCTTTTCTCATCTCCCACCAACCCCAGCACATTTAAAGGCTGAGTTCTGCTGCTTCTACCCACCTTCTGTTTCTTTAGACATCCATGTATTTTTACCAACTCCTGGGGTTTTATGGCAAATCTCACAACTGGTTTTTTTTGAGTCCCAGCTTCTAGGATTATTTGACCACCTTTAAAAAAAAAAAAAAAAAATAATCAAGCAGCCAAAGACATGAACTACCATTGAACATCCTAATTATTGCTGTAAAAATAATTTATAAAACAATTTTTATTGTATGTTAATCTTATTAATAATATTTGCACCGTGCTAGAATCTCTGCCAAATTGTCATAATACCTGTCTTAAACCCCAAGAAATAGGTATTGCTCCCTAAAAAGATTCTAAAGGGGTCTAAGTCAAGACACCATGTGTTTGGTTTATTCCATATTTCACATAAACCCAATATTCAATCTTTAGAAGATGCCTAAGGTTTTAAAATGCGACCAAAGGCAAAAAGGTAAAAAGTGCAACACGAAAAAATACAGGGGTGAACTGCTCCTCCCTTTACCAAGAAATTGTGGAGGAACAAACAGAAGTCTGAAGAGACCAAGGAAAAGCAGCATCAGGTGCTGCCTTCTGAAGGATTCAATGAATATCTTGACACAAGCTGCAATACAATGGAGAAGAATCAGTGCAAAGTGAAAAGCTGTATTTATTGTACCTTTTTACACTACATGGCTTAGTTAGTAGCCCTGCATGTGGACAACTGAAATGATAGACCATACAATATAAGAAAATTGAGATTGAAGGACATTATGGATCATCCAGTCCTTGTGTGTGAATGAAGGATTAATTCATCTGAAAACATCCTTGGCAGGTGTTTGCCTAATGCATTATTAAAAATTTCAGTGACAGAGATTCCCATCTTGGTAAACAACATTCTTCAGTGTTTGTTGTCCTTAAAAGTTTTTCTCCTTTTCTGACTTGTCTCTTGTTAAACTTACACTAATTATTTTTTGTTCTGCCAACTGTAGATATAAAGAACATTTTAATCACGTCTTTCTGAAACAAACTTGCCACAGATGAGAGGGGAAGGGCTGTATTCTCAGGAGCAAAAATCCCCAGACGCAGTATTTGCTAAGTTCCTGGTTTGTTCTTGATCCTTCCACCCAGTCCACATCTGCAGTTTTCCTGCATGGTTCATATGTGTCTTGAAAAGTTGTTCTCCATGCTGGGATCAGGATACTGAGGCCTTTCTAGTGTTGAGCAGAGTAGAAGGTTATTTTCTCTATGAGCCACTTGTCTGAGCTTCTCAAAAATGACAGAGCTGTTCAACGATACCTTGTTTTTACTTTGTGGTCTTCTAATATCTCCAGACACTCTTCTGAAGACTTCTATCTAAGCAGTCAGTCTAAAACATTGTTCTGGGTATCTGTGCTGTGATATTCAGTCATCGTCCACCTGGATGATGTCTCCCAAGGCCATCCTTCGAATAGACTGCCTCCTCACCAAAGAGGCTTCATCCATTTCCTTTTGCTTTTCTCCTCGTTCCTTCTGCTTTTTGGACACATTTTCAATGAGCTTGCTGGCATCACTGAGGGTTTTTTGAGTTCGCTGGCCTGCAGTTTTCTTTGTGCCTTCTCCCACACTCGGATCTGTAGCCTTTAAGGGTTTGGTTTTCCCATGATCTTCCTGCTGCTCTTTCGTGTGTCTTAATCTGAATCGGCGCCGAGAAGCATTTTGGCAGGGATCTGGGGTGCTGTCAGGGCTGTTGGACTCTCCATGCATGTCAGATACCTGGAGAGTGGGGATTAATGGCTTACAGAGTGTCTTGGGAGCCTCCTCAGCACCTGCTTCTTTAGTTGACTTAGAGGTTGTCTCTGAGGGCAGAATAATTTGGATTTCTCCGAGGGGTTTGCTGCTTTTAGGGGGTAGGATATCATCTTTGTTCTCCAGAGCAGCCTTCTCATTCTGCTTGGTCTTTTGGAGGTTTCCCAGCTCCCCCTGAGCCCGATTTTTTACCCTCTTCACATGGGGTTCATTGTTGATGGCGTTGATCACCATCAGTTTCTGGGCAGCCATTTGGGCTTCTCTCTGGATGCTCATAATCTTTTGGAGCTGGGCTTCTTTTACTTCCACAGGGATCTCCAGAGGGGCCAGCTTCACTGGCCTCATCAGGGTAATATTCTCTGTGGTACTCAACTCATTTGCACGATGAAGGCTGGGAGACAAAACTCCCTCCTTTTTCACCTTTTCTGGGCACAATTTTTTCTCTCCCTGGCATAGCCTCATCTCTGAAATCCTTGGAGAAGGAGGCTGGAAACCAAGGTTTCTATGTTCACTTCCTGGCTTCCCGCCCGGCAGGAGGAGAACTGGATTTTTCTCAGGTTGCAGGTTAACAATCGTGACTTCACTGACTGTGCAGTTATATTTGGGCTTTTCTTCAGCCATTGGGGCACTCTGAAAGAAAACAAATAGAGGTGGAGATCACTATCCTACATTGTATTAACCCTCATTAGGTTTTTATGCAATGTTTGGAAGTTTGACAAGAGTGAAAACTTGGTGTCTTTTGAAGTGTACTCCTCATAACCTTAAATCCTAATCACTGTGCTCCTTAATCTGCTTCACCCCAGGGTAATCCAAAATAAAGGGCAAACTTAGTCTCCATATCTGGAGAATAAATTAATGTGACAGCTGAGAAATCAAGGCTTGTCTCTTCCATGTCTCTCACCAGTGCAACTCAAACATCACCATTCCTCTTCCTACTCTGTCCCAGATATTGAGAGTCCTTTCTAAGCAGTGAGCAGTGCCAGACTGTACATTGCACTCCCTAGTTTAAAGGAAGTTTAGGGCCTCTACAACACATGGAAAATACCAGAGAATATATGTTAGCTTGGGAAAGCTCCTAGTTGAGTCCCAGGTATGGGTCCTTCCCTTTTCCTCTGGCGTTCTGTGATGGATATTGCTGGTGAGGGGGATCATCCAGCTCACTCCTGTGCATATATTGACATGTGCTTTATTAGGGTAGTGAAAGCATGTTCATTTCCACCAAAATTCCACCTGGTTTCTTAAGGTACTTTTCCGTAAAGGATAGACCATCAAACCGATAATGATTTTGCTTATGTCAATGGAAAATGCCCTGAAATGGGCCAAGATGCTATTCAGAATACTGTGGATTTTGTTAAGTTTAAAAAAACCGTGCTTCTGGGGTACTAAATAAAGAAACTGCTAAATGGCAGATGTGGCAAACCTGCAGTTATTTACTTGCCCTTGTTCAGAAAAACTTTATGTCATGGTTGGGAAATAATATAAGAATCAATAATCAGTAATCATTATTGTCAATAATATAAGAATCTCATGGTAAACAGGTCTGTGATATTCAACTTTCTAGTCCTGCATAGGCAATGACAGGCTCATGGGAAGCATCAGGAGATGGGCTCTGATCCTGCTTCTGCCCAAACAAGGAAGTCCTCTTCCCTAAGGTACCTTTTCCCTTCCCACTCTGGTTTTTGTACAGACTATACATTTTATGCAACAGACAAGAACAATATCCTTGGCTGTAACTCAGACTTCTAGGCCTTACTATCACAAAGATATTTTATTAAATTATGGTATTAACCTGCTTTTCTTCTGACAAACAGAGAACATGAGCTCCTTTCATCTCATCTAATTAAGTCTGTATTGGTAATTCCTGCTCACTGTTATTGGTGGGAATTTTTTTTTTTTTTGGTTTTTTGGGGTTTTTTGGTTTTTGGGGTTTTTTTTTTTTTTTTGGTTTTTTGGGGTTTTTTGGTTTTTGGGGTTTTTTTTTTTTTTTTGGTTTTTTGGGGTTTTTTGGTTTTTGGGGTTTTTTTTTTTTTTTTGTTGTTTTTGTTTTTTAAGTACCCAAGTTAGTATCATCGTAAATAAAAATGATACTCATCTTGCCCTTTTTGTGTCTTTCTGTTTTCCAGGAAAACACTTAAGGCTGCTCATGGCTCTGTAAATGTGAAGTGAAATAAAATAAACATATATAAGCCCTTGTCCTAAAATGCAGGCACATATAACAATGAGACAGAATGAAAGCTCGGATGCAAAGGGAGGTGTGGGAATAGACATGAAGAAAAGGTAAGCAATGCAGTATCAATACATTATCATTTTTAAAAAAGGTTTTGGTCAAAAAGCCTTTTATTTGCCTTTAAAAATTGAGTACCCATCCAAAGCTCAGCCGCCTAGTCAAACCTACAGAACAGCCTGTCTTGACAATGCATTTTTCTACCCATGACCATTTTTTGTTCTCACACTGGTTTCAGAGAAGAGTGACCAAGTGATTTGTTCATTCTCTGTTGCACTCATCTGAGGAAAATTCAGACAAGTTAAGAAGGCTTGGAGAAATCTTACACACCACCTAAATCCGATTGGAGTCCTAATGTTAATACACTTAAACCCCATCCAAGGCTAATGTGCAAGATAAGCTGCATCCTCTGTTCCCATGCACACATTACTCAGTACCTTCCGGAAATGTCCATCTGCTATGTATATACTCCTGCTTAAAATTTAATTAAGTAATTGGCCCAGTCTTGCGTATGTAATTGCTCTGTGCCCAAAATTCCCTTTGCAGTCAATGAGAGACCCATGTAAAGAATGACTGCTTCAGGTTCTCTGGATCAAAGTATTATGATTGTGGTATTATCAAAGGGACCACCAGCCTTTATTTAGAAACCACAGCCTTCATGTAATTTAAACAGTTTCTGTCTCAGTCTCAGCTTGCTGATCCTTCTGATATAAAATGCACAGTAATGGGACAGCAGAAACAGAAGGGTCACAGAACAATATCACTATTTGACTAAATTTATTGTATGCCCAGTGGCAAATTGGCATGGAGTGGTTTCAGATCTAGGAAACTTGGTGTCCCTCATAAACCGGAATCTGATGTCCCTCTAAAGCTGTCTTAGTACCCAGACTGCATGGTCCCCAGAGAGAGGTGCTTCTACTGTTTTTAATTCATTTTGATTTCAGGAGTCTGCTCCTTGAAGGGCAATAAACACTTGATTACAGGTAGAAAGTGAAATTTGCAAGTCTTATGGAAGCCTTGTTCATTCACTTGATGACCAGATCAAGAGAAAAGATGAAGCTGAGGGTCCTTTCCAGTATTGGTCCTCACCTCTGTTGTTCTACAGCTGATGAAATCAGACAGATACAAAGCAGCCTCAGGCACCCTGAGGTGTCCTATGGGCATGTACCTGGCAGAAATGGGGAACCAAAGTGATCCAAGCACATAGCATGTGTTTAGATATCCTGACAACCAGCTGGACTTTAGCCAGGAAGTCAATCTGTCAGCAGGGAAGAGCAGCAGGTTGTTGTGCTGTCACAAAGCTCTGCAGGGCTTGAGATCCAAACCACTATTTTGTGCACGTCACTTCCCCGTATGGCTCCAAAATACTTCACCATTTCAGTCCTGTCGTGGATATAGTTGCCAAAAGGTAATATTTGGTTGGTAACAAGCATGATTATAGATACATTGTGATTGAAGGGAATCCTTTCAAAATCTGGAAGTGTTCATGGTCAGGTTGGATGGAGCTTTGAGCAACCTGCTCTAGTGAAAGGTGTCCTTAGCTGTGGCAGGGGGGTTGGAATTAGCTTATCTTGAAGGTCACTTCCAACCCAAACCATTCCATGACTCGATGATCTCTGCTTCCTTTAAAATTCCCTGCTTTCTTAGTCACCATCATGAGGTTTCTTCTCTTTGCTCAATGAAACCAAATTTATAGTGCATTTTATAAGAGTTAAAAAAAAAGCAAGCACACATACACACACAAAACCACCACTGTAAATCCCCAACTCTTCCTACATAACAAAATGCTTTAATCTCATTGCTATAGGATAATCTGTAGTGATAAGCAGATGTTACACAACTCTGATGCTTTTCCTTCCCATCATCACGTGTATCAACTGATTGCTGCAGTTCAAAGGGGAGGACAGAAATACCTAAGAAAGGAAGTTCACAGATCAAATCCTCCAGCTTATCTGGCTGAAAGCTTCTCCCAGAGTGGATTTTATTTTAGTTCAGTTCCAAAATAAACACCAAGCCTTCAGTGTGCCTTAATTCTCCATGTGATGCCTGAAGCTCTGCTACTGAAAGCCCCTCTGGCATGTGGAGATCCATTACACATGCTGTCATTCATCAGGGGAGAGAAACAATTCAGTTTAACCATCTAGGGATGAATGGCTTTTCTTCCACTGCAAACTGTGTATGTACAGTAAATAGCTCAGGTCACCATGAATGAACAACGCAGCAAACAGAGCCAGCACCTGAATAATTCCCAGAAAAGCCTTAAATATGCAGCCTTGCAGTTTGTCAGATGGCATAATTATCACACCTGCAATGTCAGGGACCTACATCATTGTTTGCTGTGCTAGAAAAATTTAAGAAAGTTATATTGTCTGTGAGCCGGTGAGTCTGAGGAAGTCAGAAGGTCCATTGGGCTGAGAAAGATAAAATATAATCCTGTTCGTAATCATCAGTACTTGAACACAGTGCTAACATCACACCTGGATCCCAAAACAAACAGGTACCAAAGTGGACTGAGTACAGGGGCTTCACACAAATAAATTCATGTTGTGTTTCCTCTGTGCAGGATCCAGAGATTTTGTCTCATTCTGCCACAACTCCCTTTGCACCATTGGTATCTTAAAACAGCAACGGCAGCAAGAAGAGTTTCAAAACAGAATAAAGAAAAGACATTTGAGTGGTCTGAAAACTGGCTCATTATCAGATTTAAATCCCTTTTCCACCACGAGCTGTTCATGAGATGATGTTTTTTCCCTTTGTGACTGTGTTTTTCACCTGCAAATTAGTACTGATTCCTTCTCCTGACTCATAAGGCACTAAGGAGTGTAAGCTACTCAGCAGCAGGGGAAATGAAGTTACATTAGTTTCCAAAATGGGTTCAATTCCAGATAACTTAATTTTCAGAAAACAAGTTCTCTGTAAAAAGTGGTACCTGTTGAATAATCAAAGCCTGAAAAAATCTATAATCACTTGAAAATTATGTCAAGTACAAGTTTTGCTTGTAGAGGAGTTGTGCTTACATTATGGGTTTTATTTTGTGGGTGAGTGAAGGTTTGGCATATAAACTAGTATTTGCAATCATTAACCTGAATGAATGCTTTGTGAAAACATTTAACATTTGTTCATAAGATTTGGCTGGATCTTAAGAAGAATTACCCAATTTTATTCAATTTGGTACACTCTTATTCCTTATGTAATTATTAATTTAATAACTCCTCCCTGAATTAATGAGGAGACCAGTTTGGGTTCTAGGAAACCCAAAGCAGATTATCCCTGGCAGGCACACTCAATTTCCAAATCACGGAGTCTCCAGACTTCCCATATGCCTCCCAAACCTTACTGAGCAACCTCAGTCTTGGGAAGCTTCTTATTGGGATTTGCAATATTGCAGGGAAAAAGGGGAAGTGCAGAACTGCAGTCCTGGACTGCTAATTGGCACCCTGTGATGACAAGTAAGTCATGTAAGCTAACTTTTCCAACTTCCACATCTGAATAGGGACATTGTTCCTTATTTAGATCAAGACAAAGATTTATAAAAAATGAGCAACTAATTTTAGACTTCTAAATCCAGATTTTAGATAGAAATAAATGACCTGTTTTTCAAGAGTATCGCTGTATTTCACTCCTTAAATTCAGCCAAAATTCCAACTTCAACTTCAAAAATCTTAGTCTCAACTGTCAGAATAAGGAGATTGATTTTCCGAAGTCCTGAGTTCCTGCAAATCCCCACCATCTCAATGAGACTGTATGAGAAGTAAAGGTCTGCAAATGCAGTTGGGCCACTGCTGACCAGAGCTTGTGTGTCTCTGACATCAAAGCACAAACCTAAATCTCAGTACTGTGAGGGAAGAGAAGCAGAAATGAGAAATGCAGTATTTCGTGCTAACTACCAGCTCCTGCTTATGTTTTATGCCCACAAAGATCACAGCACAAGCAGAACCTGCAGACAAAGAGATTGAGCTCTTCCCTTGCTGTTTTTCTTTTAATTTAGAGCTTTGCACTGTAAAATCCAGAATGATGGAACAATCTGCTTCAGTGGAAGCTCATGCCTGGGAATTAATGTGGTGCCCTGCCCTATCCCACTGATAACAGAGGGCAGCACCTCAGTCAGAGGGAGCAGCTCTGCCATCCTTCAATCTGCCTGTTCCCTGGGTGCCACTCATCCATTGCACTCAGAAATACCCAGGGAGACAAGCACCTTTTCGCAGCTCTCCCTGGCAATATTTCATTCAGAACAGAAGAATAAGCATCCCTGTCTTCTGAAAAGGAGGTGTCAGCAGTGCCATTATTTTTCTTAAAACATATGGGCTGGAAAATTCATTTCTTCAAACAGAGACCCTCAAGCCCACATAACCCATCTCTCCACAGAACTGGGGGTTCGTTTCTCCTGCCAGAATTGTTCTTTTTTTGTTTTCTTTGACCAATTAGGCTAGAAGTGAAAAAATTACATGACTGTGTGGTCTGGTAGTAAGGGCACCTTTGGATGCACCCTTTAACAAGGACAATTTAATATAATTTGCTTCACTGCCAAAATCTTCTAGAATGTCCAGCTCCAAGGCTAAAGGTGCCTCTCTCACTTTCTTAGCCCTTGGTGCAATGTATTTTTATCTCCACATCTCTGACAGAATGGTTTGAGGCTGTTTCTGCCCAGGATTGTCTAATGGTTTTGTTAGGACATACTCCCAATGGATTGCTTCAGTTTCATCAGGACTGTGGATTCCCAATAGTGGGAATGGCTTTGGGGAGGCATTTGTGGCTGCAGTGGCTGAAGGTAAAGGAGAGAAGCTCAGACCAGGGAGCCAGCAGTGATCTGGAGCCTACAAAGGAGACTCCAGCTCTTTAATGACTGGGATGGGCCCTGAATTCTACCCTTTGTGATAATTTTCTTACCTACATTCCATGGCTATTACTCACTTCAGACTGTCACTGCTTGTGAAAAATACATTTTTCACAAGTTCCTATTAAACTGTGGGTACCGTATAGTGTTATACCAGTATTGATGTAAAAGCAGAATTACCTGCTAGTGCTGCTAATCCACTGATGCTTTGACAGCAGGGATCTTACAAATACAGATTCTTCATTAAAAAATGATTAAACATGACCTGAAAGGCCGCAGCTTTCCAATTCCCTGAAAACTTACCATTTCCGTGTTGAATGCTGTAGAATTTAAGGCCAGAAGAATCAACGACAACCCATCCTCTGAACCACTAATGACATGGATGTTGAAGGATTTTGATGTCACTTTTTTTATCCTCAAGCCTATTATCTGGCTCTTCTGCCTTTTGCTCTTCAAACAGAGGCTGCTTTAGAGAGATTTCAGTGGGCAGGCAGGGAATGTAGGAACTATTCTACTTTTTGTGTGGACTTAGTCCACAGCCAGAGACAAGTCACTGAACTTCTCTGATCCTCACAATCAAGGGATATCCTTTAGATATTTTGTAGGAATTGGGAGTCTGTTAAATCGGCTGCACTGCTTGAGAAAATCGCTATAACCTCTTTCAACCTAAATTTACCTCTGGCTTCAGCAGGACAGTGTTTGGTGTATTCCACTCTGCCCGGTGGTCCTAAAGTGGTGCAGTGTTCGGTTCCTATGCTCTGATCTGGGAAGGGCTGCATTTCAATGGCATGTGGATCCCTGCACCATTTGGAGACCACTGTAGGATGTTCCAGATGGTAGGCAGAATTCATTAATCTATGTCATGAAAATTTAATTTATATGAAGGTAATAAATTGTTTATGTATAAAATAGGCAGGACTAATACATAAGCATTCAGGGCTGAATCACACCAGGATACAGGCACACGCAGCTCACAGTGAACTCAGCTTTTTGGCTGTTACAACAAGAATCAATTGAACAAAATTATTAAGGGCAGATACTCTGTATTAGGATAGAATATGCCAACACAATAGCTGCTGCACTGTTAAAACAACCTGCCCCTCCCCATAATAATTTTAACTCAATCTTAAGAAGCCAGCAGTGATGGAAGAGAGAAAAAACCACAATAATAGAGAGAGCATCTAACAGCCTGGGCTTGCTGCTGCATTTGCATTGACGTCAGAGCAAACAAGATTAAATGAAGGCAAGCACAGCTACAGAAATGTGACCTTAAACAGAGCCTCAGAGTTGCAGATACTGCCAAAATCTTAGCTGTAACTCCACCTGGCTGGCTGACGTAGGCACAGAGATAAAGTCTGCGAGAAGCAGCCGGAGATCCCAGTGGCAGCTGGCATGGCGAGAGCTCTGCTCACCACAGAGCTCAGGGCACACTGGCACAGAGAGGAGCCAGGGTGGGGCAGAAAGGATCGTTCTGACACTGTCCTCCACAAGGAGCCACTGAGGCTAGCAGAATTTGCAGCAGCCTCTCACTGCTGGGGTTGCTTCAGTCTAGTCCAGGACTGGGGAAAAGATGAAAAAAACGATTTGGTCTCATTTTCCCAGTCACTCACTCTCTTTCCCTTTGCCCAGTGTAATCTTGACAGTTTTGAGATCCAGTCTTGGAAAGCCAAAGTCACAGAGAGAACCAGGCAGCTGGGAACAATGGGTAATGGCACCTTCAAAAAGCTAAGAACAATTGCAGCTAGAAATTTATTACCATGGAAGCAAAGCCCATTCAAGTCTACTCAGTCAAATAAAACATGATTATATGGTGACATTAACAAAATCTGAACCACTGTTCACTGAACAAAAGCCCCCAAAACTATCCACAACCAGTAAAAGAATTCTCTGGCAGAGAATATCCCTTTGAGAAAACCTAAGCCGGTAGACCCTAGTCTTCCCAGACACTGTGGCTTAGAGAGAATGAAGGTATTTCCTATGATTTAAAGGATGGCATTACCTGCTGTGCATCATTTAAACCTCTCAAACCCAGGCTGAATTGGGCTATAGAAGATTTAGTAATTTCACTGGGTCTGAATGCTTTCAGCATTATTTCACTTAACATTTGCCACAAAAGAGATTCCACTTTGGATCTGTGGGGTACAGCACCTTTCTAAAGATTCCACTGGAATCAACCACAACAGGAATTTCAGGCTATTTCCCCAATTTGGAGAAGATAATCCAAACACAAAGATAGTCCAAACACGTGTTTTTTTCATGTCTCTGTATTGAGGAGCTGTTCTGGAGTCGTTCATGTGGGGAGAGCTTTGGCAGCCAAGTTATGTTGCAGAACCTTCCCCTATCAATTTGTCTCAGCTGAAGAAAACTGGAGATAGTTTATCCATGAACTACTGAGAGTTAAATTCTTATCCCATTTGCTCCTTAAGGCATCTCCAGACAGCTGGGCAATTTTGTGTCACCTGCAGCTTAGAGTACATAATAAAACCAGGTAGGTTCCCTGGTGGGGGTAGAGATGCAATAATGAAACTTAACTAATAACTGCATTACACTCAGGGCTCCAAGCAGATGCTCCTATTCTGGGCCAAGCACTGTGCAATGAGGAGCTAAAAAGCCTTTCAAAATGTTGTCCCTGTGGCATACACAGTTCATGAGGGCTTACTGCCTTTCTGGTCTTGTTTCAGGCACAACATTCAGGCCGTATTTTTGGGAAGTGCAGGAGCTTTTGAGGGCTTCATGGATGAGGTGTCAGGATCTCGTATCACTTTCAGATCCCAGCATGAGGAAAGGGGGGAGTTTTGTCATGTTCTCTTGTTTGGTTTTTTGTTTACCCATGCGGCTTTGTGGGTCCAAATACCTCTGCAGAGGTGCTGGTGCATTTCGAAAAAAAGCAACACATCTCAATAATCAAATCTCACCACGCAATTCTCTTCTTCATCCTTTGGAGCCCAGGAGCCTAAGCTGTATTATGCTACCTAGCTTATTACTAAAAGGTCATTGAAGACTCAATAGATCCTTCACTTCATTTCTTGACGTGTCAAAGAGCTGCTGTTGCAATAATTGCAATGGGTCCTGTTTTAGGACCAAAAATCTTAGAATATCCCAGGCAGAATTTGCTGATCCTGCCTGCATGGATCACTGGTACTGTCCTGGAGAACATGTACCATTGAATGCCATAGAGCAGCAGTTTTTATTTCTTCTGAACCATGAGGTATGAGATCTTGGCACTTGGGACTTGTGCTTTTAAGCATTTTCTAGTCCATCAGTCAAGAGGTGCTTTTTTGGTTCAACACTTAGCAGCTGACTTGACTTAATCTGGAAACACAAACAGGCCCTTTGCTTCACTTTGTGTGTTCAACTCTTGGCCAAAAGACAACCACTTTTAAACCAGATAAAAACTCCTTGCAACTGAAGCACTGGCTTCCCCTCTGTCTCCTGACTTACAAGGAACCATGTTTTTGGAATAAGGAACACCTAATCTACCAAGCCTGGGAGAATATGAATTTTTATGTATTAGTGACATTCCAGTGTCCTTGCCAGTGATTAGGACACCCTTACTTGCAGATGTCCCCATTAGTCCAAGTGTTCATGTGGGAGGAAGATCTATTAATTTCGTTATGGAATTTCTGAATCCAGTCCTTCCAGCTCCCTAGGAATTTTGATGACTCTACTCATCTCCCACTATTTTATTTCTTTTTCTCCTACTTATTACCATTGCTTTGCACTCAGGAGTTAGGAAGGGAAAGAAAATAGCTTTTGTCATGGAAGTTAAGCACATCTCACTGTACAGGACAAACAAAGCCTGGCAAAAGAGCAGATTTCCAGCATGATGCCAGGACTAAGGCAGCCATGTCCTTCCCAGGTAAGCTCCCTCGAATTCACAAGGACCTCTTCTGCTACGTGAGTTGGTCACAGAGAGGATTTCAACTCTCCTGCAGAGCATAATCTAAAGTCAGAGCCAAGATGGTACAGCCTTCCCCAGTATGATCCACCAGTTAAGCTAATTGTATTATCCATAGGTTTGAAGACCCTCCTAAAAATTTGGTTTTGTTCTGCCCTTGTGCTCGGAAATTCATCTCTCAGTGGAAATCTTTCTGTTCACTTTGGTGCATTTTAGAAGTAAACCAGAAAGGAAATCTTCAGTATTATCTGAAGTTTGATGTCTGTACTGTAACACAGAGCTACACCCTGGGAAATCCTTCCACATCCCAGAAGGCCTTGGTTCTGTGCCTTTTACCATCAATGATGGTACTGCCCTTGATTTCAACAGAGGCAGAATCAAGATGGGGATTGTTTCAAATTCACCAGGACAATTCTAGAAGCTGTGTATTGTCTTTATCCCACTTTATGTGTGGTTAAGGAACAATGAAGCCTCCCACCCATATATCTTTTTAGGCATTCCATTCAGCTGAGGATCCAGTGTAAACACCTATACCTGTGGCTCACTCACTACATGCATGAAAATAGTCCATTCAAGCATTCTTAAAAGTGGAGAAAGCCTGTTCCTATTCTAAATTCCATGCAAGGCTTCAAACTCAAGTGTTAGCAGAGTCCTCTGATTTTCTGAAAAACAGAGGGTTTTCCTCATCAATAGAACTGTGCACTCATTAGTTTCAGTAGGATGAACGTCTTTGGTCTGTTAAAAATATCTGTCTATACCCACAGTTTTTTTTTCAGCATCAAGAAGTCACCCAAACCAGCACTATCTCCCAAAGGCTCAGATGCTTGCTCTTCACACTTTTTAGCACCCCAGCTTGTTCTTATCTCATAGACCTTGAGTCCATCTCCTCAGACCTGTGGCTCTCCTTGCTTTGTCTCAACACAACTTCTCCCCTGATCCCTGCAGTTTACTTGTGAATGAGGCAATTCTCCCTATAAGGCTTGGAATGCTTTTGGGTTTTATTTTCTCTGATGAGGTACAGTGGGCTTCCTTAGCATGGACGTGGTGTGTCTTGCACACACACACATCTTCTGTGTGCCTGTACTGCTTATTCCAATTCAGCAGCGTACTGTTTTATCAAGTCAGAGTGCTTTGAAAGGCAAATCCTATCAGAGCATAATGGGAAGAGAAGTTAAAGCTATTAACAGCAGATTCTTAGAGGGTCAGGGGGCAGAAGGGGAGCTTTCTAATCATCTTCAGATACATTTTCTTTCCTTTTTCATAGGCTTGAATAAAAACTAAATATCAGCTCCTCTAGATAGCTTTAGATGCTATTAGCTCATTCAATCAGTAACTCAGAAAGGGAGATAAAAGCACAAATACATAGAATCACACAATCATAGAATCACTGAATGGTTTGGGTTGGAAGGGACCTTAAAGATCTTCCAGTTTCAACCCCCTGCCATGGGTAGGGACACTTTCCTCTAGAGCAGCTTTCAGGGCCCCCTGTGAACAGGCATGGCAGGCCACCAGCTCTGGAGGAGCAGTGCCTGTTCATTCCCCATCTACAGGAACATCTTCAGGGGAAAGGGTCCACTCTCAATGAAGCCATGTGCTGGCTCTCCTTCCTGATAATTTTGTTTCTGGCAGAAAAGAATAGAGGCACAGAGATGCCTTGAGTGAGTCAGGAAATGACATCATTCCTGTGGAAAGAAGGCCTCACTGAAACAATATTTGTTTCCTAACATTATCCTCTGATCAAGTAACAGAGAGTCCTCCTTCTGCTCTCTGTCTCCTTCATGGCCCTACACTGTATCCCTGGTCGAGCTCCTTACCTGAGAAGCTTTATACCATAGTGACAGGGAGGAATTTTTCCATGGCACTTGTCATTAATTACCTTGATAATTTCCATCCCTAGACTTCAGGTCTGAATTATTAGTCATTTCCCATCCTGCCCAGCCCACTACACTGTCTAGACATCTCATTTGGCAGCTAGACCATATGAACATTACTGCCTTGATTAAATAGTTGGTACAATGTGTACCTTATCACCCTCAGAAAAGTCCCTGGTAGGGGTTGTTTTTAAGCATCTCCTTCCCAGGAATGGTTGGAGCAAGACTGAAGGTATCCAAGGGAATCAGGGAAGGTTGTCAGCATCATTCAAGGTGATCTTCAGCCATTTCAGAGCAATGAACAACACCCTGGGTACTGGAGATGTGTACAAACTGTATAGTAAACACAGGGATTTTAGTTCCTCTTGCCATACCAGACCAATGTTGGGCTTAAGCCATGCCTCCTACTTGTCTTAAGTAATTAAAAATCAAGTCCCCTTGATGCCTTGCAGGAAATTTGATCCAATCCATCATGGTAGATTAAAAAAAAAATTTAAAAAATGGAAGGAAATAGCAGATATCAGCTCTTAATCTCCACATGCTCAGACTCGGGAGCATAAGGAGACTTAACATCTCTTGATGTGGTTCCCGTATTGCAAGCAGACTAAATAAATATCTCTGTGATGTTAAGGCCAGCATCAAACCATCATCTCATAAAAACAAGGTCTTGACTGAAAAGTGTGTAAGTGGATCATTGGGGGAAGCTGTTCTTGTGTAATGGTCTTACTTCTGTCAGTTTGTGAGGAAACATTCCCAGAACAGCATCATTGTTGGCTGTGTCGTGATAGCAGCACCACAGCCAATCTACTTTGGATTATCTAAGAATTCAGATGGTACCACACACCTGCAAAGCCACCAGCACCCCACATCACAGATGTGCAGGTTTTGTCTCCCAGCACAGTCCTGAAGAGCTTCTTTCTGCTCATGAGCTGTGGAAGGTTTGTGTAGTTCAGGTAGAGAACGTGCCCTGCGCCCTCTGGACCACAGATTCCCTCTCAGCATTGTACCTCAGGCCTCTCACAGTTTTTTGAGTGCTCTCCTGGTTGCTGGGAAAGCTGCATGACTGAAACTAGAATGAAAATGCCAGCTCTTTCCCCTTTGTCCAGTAAGCACCTGAAATGCTTTCCTCGTTTGGAAAACCACCCAGTAGGACCCCAAGTTTACAAAGTCCCTCTGTGTAATCACCTTGTGGGATTTTCCTCCTTATCTACATTTTCCTATTGTAGAAATAAGACCTGGTATTCTCATCTTCTTCCCATCAATTCCTTTGTTCAATTCATTGGTCTTGGAGATCTTCTTAAGGAAATTAGGCAAATCAGGCTTACACTTCTCCTGAATCCTTTCCCTGATAGTGAAAAGCTGACGGTGGTTGTTATTAGCAGCTTGGCTTTAGAGTTACGTACATGATGGGATAAGCTGGTCTATTTTAGTAGCAATTTGCTAATCTATCAGAAGACACTGGGGATTTCAAGACAAATACATCATGAAAAGGTATAAACATGCTTTACTCACAGAAAAATCCTAAGAAATGTAGTGAGGAAGGATACAGGACAGTTGTAGTTCTATGATCTTTAGGATACATGGGGTTTAGTAGAGCTCTCCTCAGTTTTGCACCCATTCTAAAGTACTGAATACAAAGACTGGACATTCATAGATTCACAGAATGGGTTGGAGAGGATCTTAAAGATCATTTTGTTCCAACCCCCTGCCATGGGTAGGGACATCTTCCACTAGACCAGGTTGCTCAGAGCCTCATCCAGCCTGGCCTAAAACTGCTCCACAGGTAAGGGGAGTCCATAACCTGTGGGCTACCTGTTCCTGTACATCACCACCTCCATAGTAAAGAATTTGTCATAATATCTAATCTTCCTGATATCCATTCTAAGTCTATCCTCCTTCAGCTTTGCTGGGATTCAATGAAGTTGAGGAGAAATACTTTCCTTTCACAGCTACAGACTTCTTCCTCTAAAGCTGACACCAAGTGGTCTTTCAGGGAAAGATGCCAAAGGCTGAACAATCATACTGTATAATGGGAGACAGTCCCTGCAGATGAAGAAATTTCTAGAGCCTAAACATCCAGTTTCCAGCTGTGTGAAATTGTCATGCTGTTCATAATAACCAGAAGGACTGAGATTGCACACTTATCTGGCATCTTTTTAGCCAGCACAATTTTCAATTTTTACATGCTCCAAAGATCACAGGTTCCTGTTCACAGCCGCTGTTAAATATCCTGAAATATATCTCTTCTAGAAAACTGTTCTGTTTTAGCCATTCTTTTAACAAGATGCTTCCACGAGGAGGGATTTTCAGCCCATTTTTGCTGTACAGTTCATTGTTCCTAATCTCTCCATTGCCATTGCTATAGCAATCAAGTGCCTGCGAGATGCTCCAACTAGAAAATGTCTTTTTTATTTCATTAGCTCCCAAGTTGAATGCTATTACTTATTAATAACCTCATTCCACCCATGCTCTGCATTGATCCCTCTTATCAGCACTGGCTCCTGCTGTCTTCTCAGCTTTCTCACAGTAATGTTTTCAAAGGTAAAAATTTCCAGCCATCTCTCTAAGCAAGACTCCTGTGCAATCAATAAGAAGCTCATCACTTCCACACTTACCAGCCTCCCCGGCAGCTCTTGCTTTGCTCGTTGTTTTATCATTCCCAAAAGCGTCTCCTCGTCCTGATGAGATGGATTTATTCGGCAGTATTCAACCTGCTATGGCAGGGAACGCAGGGACCAGGTGCCTCGCTTGCTCAGGAGGTCTGAAAGGCTTAGAAATCTTACAGAGAGATAAGTGGGAGATTAGGGTCAGCATTACTGCAAGCATTTAGGGACTGAACAGATTCTTATGCCAAAAAAAGCACGTTTGAATGTGTCGTATTCTACTAATTTCTTTAAAGAGAGGAGTTTTCTTACTTTAAGTACCCATCTCTAAAGAATCCCCCTCCTCCACCTTCCTCCCATCATGTACTTTTTTCATCTTTTCATTCTTCTTACTTCTCTTCTGTGCCCTGCTTGTCCTTCACCTTGTCCTTGCTCTTTTTTTACAGGGCAATGTGGCACCAAAGTCCTCAGATCATGCCTGCCCTGCAATAAAGGTATTGATTTCTAAAATGATGCCCCTGCATTTGTGTTTCAACAACTAGGCAGAAACTGTCTGATTTTCTGCAGAATCAGTGATGTGGTTTCTAAGTATGTTTGAGTTCTGAAAGCCCAGTTTTTTATGTTATATCCTAATTCCAGTGCATGATGGGCAGCCTAAGGCCAAGGAAATGTGGTAGCCTACAGTGAGGTACGTGGAGAAGAAGGTGCTTCAAGCCTTATCGAACCTTTGGTGTTACCCTCTCAGATACACTATGAACATTGCATGGGGCACAAGAACTTTGCTAAGATCATGCTGAAAGTGCAGCAAGTTTTAACAGCCCCAATTCCATTGGCAACACTCCCAGCTCTGTGCCAAAAGGGAGCAAGGTGAAGTGAGTGAGCAATGAAATCCACGAGATCACCCAGCCTATGACATCTGGGAGAGGACAGTAATGCAGGTAGGGGCTAAATTAGTTAACAGAGATACACAGTGCATTTTAAATTTATTGTACAGAGTGTCAGAGAGTCAGGCTCTTCACTTGGAGTTGAATAGACTAAGCTTTAGAGGTGTGGTTTTTACACTGTAATGAACTAAGTTCATCTAAAGGACACATTTTTTGCTGATTTATCTAACTTGCATAAAACTTATGGTACACTGCCAAACACAGTGTCTAGTGTCTAATCCAAGGTCTCTGTTATCTCTTCACTTGTTTCAAAATTGTTCTGCAAGACCTTGTTGTTTCCCACTTATCAGACTCTGTATAATATTTACTGTTCTCTGTGATTCACTCTGCAAAATCATTTCTTAAATCATTCATCTTTCATCACCAGCCATCCTTACAAAGCACCAGTTGAAGGCATGACGTGTATCCCTGCTGTCACTTGAGAGCACTGCTGCAGCAACATGGGCACCTGAGCTTAGGCTGATCCTTCCAAGTTCTTAAGCCAGCCACACTTTGCTGTATTGTTTGGCTGTGTTTATTTGGTGCTGTTTAACCATCCTTCAGTGTCACTTATGCCCAGCTCTTCTGCCCTGTCCTCTTCCCATGTCCTGCCACCTCCAGATTTTGCTTTCGCATAGCACAGTCCCATGTCAAGGTCATCAGAATCACATGGATCTCCTGACAGTGCACAGATGCTTTGGTCTGTGCTGCCTCACACCCATGAGTCTTTTTAAAAGAAAAGCCTGATCTTCAGAATTTTTCAAATTTTTTTTTTTCCACTGATCCTCATTTGGAGAAGATGCAGATGTTTCCCATTTGGCCAACACCTCCATGTATCCACTGACAGATGCTCAGCAACGTCAGTGCTCATTTGCAGCCTCTCCTCAGATGTACTGATGAATGTCATGTTTGCAACAATGTTCTCTCCAATGTTCCTCTAAGCCGTGCTATTGTGGCAAGCAAATCTATTCACAATTTCTGTCAACCAGAGGGTCTAGCCTTAGAGTGGTTCCTGAGCCTATTTATATTTGTTTCTGTCTTGAACAGCTACAGGAGCTGAGCTTTATCAGCACCAGCAGAAATAGATAAATTTAGTACCAGGCATCCAGCAAGGAAACATGAGAACTTCAGTAACATTCTGGTATTTAATCAGGCTATACACTATACACAGAATATACACTAATAAATTAAATATGCTTGGGTACATTTTTTTTTTTCAAACTGAAACCAAGTATTCAAAGTGCAACCTGCCAGGCCTGGATTGCTGATCACAATGGGATTGTGCGTGGAGAGAATTCAGTTATGCAGCCAAGGACAATATCTGTTGTCACTAGTGCCACTGGGGAGACCAGTGCCCTCTCTCTTCTGGTTTGAAGAGTCCATGATCTTAATCTGAAGAGACATTATTATTTTTGTAGGGGAGTGTTTAACAAGGAGATAAATGAATATCCGATATACTCCCTATATGCTATTTATTCTTTAAGGTCAGTCATCTTCCCTGCAAATAAATAGAGGATGTGTCATCACTCCTGCTAGGGTATCCACCTTTCCCATCCATCACTGGGTACGACAATTGCTCTGCTATAGGTGTGGAAGCCAGGGGAGCTGCAAGAATCTCTGAGTAGCAGCAGATGAGCCTTGACTTTCAGCAATAACCACAGTAAACCACATCACTGCAAACACTGTGGGACAGCACAGACAGGATCCATAATATTCCTCAAATTATGACTCTGAATAGTAACTTGCTAAAGTGCATGTTCCTTCTGTCTGCATATCCGTCTGGGAAAATGAGGGCTAATGATACTTTTCTTCTTGGACATTTTCATTCAGGAATGAAAAATTCACAGCAGTACCAATTCCTAAAGGTCAACTTCAGCCAGTTCACCCAAACACAAAGAACAGGAATGGTTTTAGAACCTGAATGTCCAGCTGTTGGCTGATGCAGGGTCAGTGCATGCAACCCCCAAGGTTCCTGTGGTAAATTGGCCACCAGGACTTCCTGAAAGCTCCTGGGCCCCATCGTGCTGAGCACAGTCTAAATACCACTGAAGAACAGCCCTTCAAACATTTACAAGCCAAACAGAAAATGCAGAGACTGGGGGAGGATGTGGAGGCAGCAGAGGGGAGGTGATCCTCTCCAGCCTAAGCAGGAGGTTAATCGCTGCCATTTGGGCAGCCCAGCTGATGCTGCCTTCCAGCTCCCTGGCTGGCATGGACTGTGTGTTTCTAATCCTTTGGACTCTGCTTCTTTCTTGTCACCAAAGTATTTTTCTTTGTTGTTGTTGTTGTTGTTGTTGTTGTTATTATTATTATTATTATTATTTTATCCTGATTGAGCTGGATGGCCCATGATAACCTTGGAAAATGCAGTCCTGGGCCAGCCCTTCCTTCAATGAGGAGCTGATGTTCCTGAAGGCCTCCAGGGCTTTGCTCTCCCAGAAAGACCACGAAGGACTTCCCACACTGTGTTTTAATAGATCCCTCCAGACTGTGACGGTTAATGGCTGTAAAGATTCAGCAGTCCCAGCGACACTTTAAAAAAGCAATAAAAACAGGTTGTATGACTTTTCCAGAAATAAAAATCAAATAAAATACTGCATTTTGCTGTTAATATGGTGGTTTGAGCTAAGGACAGCACTATGGAAACTGGCTGTTTAAGAGAATTTGTTCTCTGCTACAGGACTTTCTATTTACTGTGCCAGGGTCCTTTCCAAAGATAACACAGTCCATAGGACAAATCCTTCAACCCCTTTGAAAATGGGCTATTGATTTATATTTTTATTTAAAATTACATACCTTTTCATCCCTGATGTGTTTTGCTGTTGTTTGTCTGGAGTTCACTAAGTTGCACTGAACAGATGAGAGATATGTGCTTACAGTTTGTCAGGGAATTGCTGAGGTGGGGAGTTTTCGATAGCAAAAAGATGGAAATGCTTAAGCAGTTATTTTAATCAATTGTTCTTTCTAATGAGAGCAGCTCAGGGGGTGAAGTAAGCAATTCAACATTATGTATTAATGTTTAAAACCCTCTAGATCAAAGCTTGGAACAGACTTTCTGGATTGGGAGTCTAACAAAAATTATCAAGATATGCCAATACATTTTCACCAAAATCTTTTGGGAACCCCAGCCTGTGTAAATTAACATAAATGTGTAGATTAACATGGATGAGTATAATAAAACTTTTTTTTTTTTTTTTTTTTTTAACACAGGCCTTAAAGAGGTCTGAAAAACATTTTGGAAAGAGCAGAAAACATCTCTGGGTCAGTGCAGAGTGTTCCAGAAGGATTTACCTTTTTACATGGGCAGATAGTGATAGACAAGAGGGAACAGTTTTAAACTAAACAGAGGAGAGGTTTAGATTAGATATGTGCTGGTTTGGACCCAGACCAAAGCAGCATGAAATATTAGTAAGAAATTCTTTGCTGAGAGGGTGGTAAGGCCCTGGCACAGGTTGTCCAGAGAAGCTGTGGATGCTTCATCCCTGGAAGCGTTCAAGGCCAGGAGCAACCTGGCCTAGTGGAAAGGTGCCTCTGCCCCTGGCAAAAGGGTTGGAATGAGATGGACTTTAAAGTCCCTTCCAACCCAAACCACTCTATGATCCTTTGGTTATGTGACTCTTGCTGACTCCTCTCAGCTCTTTCAGAAACACCAGCAGCAAACCCACTCTCTCATGAGATAACCACACACTCACTCTCTTGTACGTTTTTCTGTGGACACAGAGAAATAGCTCAGACCCATTTCAGACTCTCACGCCAGTGCTTTGTCCTGGTTTTTCACCTGCCTTTGAAAACAAGATATTCAGAAATTGTCTGAGGCACAAGTGGGCAGGGCTCTCAAAAGATTATGGGGNNNNAAAAGAGTTGGGGGGGGGGGGGGGGGGGGGGTAAGCTTTTGTAAGTTAAAAAGAAAAAAAAATCAGGTTTTTCAAGAGAAACATTGTACACAATCTTGTTCTAAAGTATATGTGAGGAATAAATGAATAGCAAAAGACAAATTGCTCTGAATACTGAATACTGAATACTGCCCACAATGATCACAATGGAGATGGGGGTAATCAGCTTATGGGCTGCTTTCATACAATAGAGCCATGCATAATTTTCAGAGACACCTTCAGATCTCACTGCCTTCAAACAACATCCCTGTGTAAGCAGAGGCTCTTCAGAGCAGACCTCTTCTGTTTTCTGCCTTCATTTGCACCTTTATAGACATCAGTGACAAATCCGATCATACTCCTCTGTTCTCATGAAAGTGAGAAATAATTTCAGCTGCATCTGTTGCACACCACATGCTAAATGACAGATTAGTTACTGTCTGTACAAAAGAAGCCTAGGTGACCTCTTGCACCTGTGTGCAATAATTATTTTAATAATGATGATATATACACAGATCTTCTTTCCAAGCTGAAGACAGTTGTTTATGTCGGTTTTTACTTCACAAACTGCTTGCACAAGGAAGGGGGACTTATGTTCTTCCTTTTTTTATATTTGGCTCCTGCCTAAATGTTGCTGCAGCCAGAAGCTGGGAAGCTTGAAAGCAGGTGTGAAGAAGAAAAGCAGAGTCAAGCGCATTCTCCTTTGCCAAAGCTCACACTTTTATGGCAAATAATAAATTAGATAGGAAAGTAGCCAGAAATATCAACAGAGTGTCCCCACAGGTACATTTTTGCTGGCTAAGACTTCATACAATATATCCCAGTTGCCCAGAACAGACAGATCAGATTTAATCTCCCATACAGTCTCTCTCTAGACCACCACTTAACTCCCATGTCTCCATGTTCCCAAGTCTAGGGAACTGGACAAGAAAGAACCAGGATGCTTATTGGTAGTTGTTATAGATTGATGATGAACTTCTAACCTGTCACACTCAGAAGGCTGCTTGTGGGCAAGAAGGGAGCATACCTCACACAGACATGCATATATCTGAATCCATTGTTAATCCAGTCAAAGTTTTCATGATTTAAACTAAAACTCCATCTTTTTATACATCTGTGCTCATTCTCTCAATGCCTGTGTGGCTCCTATGGGTGACCATCTCATCCTTACTCGGGAAGAATGGGAGGTGGGTTGTGACGTTGCCAGTATCTTGAGATGTCTGTCACAGGCAGTATAATATTTGTGGCGGGGGCTTTCTTCACCTTCTCCTTTGGGAGGTGTGTGATGGTGATGCTGTTACTTTGCTCTTCTTCAGTTTTGGGTCTGCATAGGTTTATCTTTATACATTTTCTTATCACATCCTTTATTCTAATAATGCTCGTTAGGCGGCTTTTCTGTTTTTAATCTCCAAAATTAACCTTTACCTGAGCAGCTTAGGGCTGCATTTCTGCAGTGACCACTGCCTGATCTTTAAGATTTGTGCTTACAGTTTAGGATCTCTGTTATCACCCCTTGTCTGTAACCTTTCACATCACATTTTATTTTGAATTTACAGGCTGTTCAATCTGCAGTGTAACTCTTTTTTGTCACTGTGAACTGAAGCTGATCTAAAACAGACATAGGCCATATTTACCTGACTGCTAGGCAATTAGTCTTGTTAAAAAAACAAAGTTAAAATCAACTCAGCCTGGGCAAGACAAGACTAGCCAGCAGTCTGGACTGACAACACCTTGATTGTAAGGTCAGTGCAAAGCCTAAGATTTAACTTGTATCAGCAGAAATCAGAGTTCCTGTGCTGCAAAGTCTCCCTGCTCTACATATGTCGAGACCTGTCACAGAAAACTCTAGAAGAAGACATTTCCTGGGATGTTGCCATTTGTAGACCCCAGCCATCTGATAAGCCCTGGCAACTCTCATCAGCTCAGCTGTGGCACCAAAGCACCCCTGAATTCACATCAGGTGGCTGCTCCTTGGCTGCTCTCTTGCTCCTTGGCTGCTCTCTTGCTGCTTAGCTCCCTGTCACAGGATCAGCAGGAGGATTTTAAAATCTCCCCACTTTCCAAGAGTCTATCTGCAGCCTTTAATCACTGTAAAAGGTGCTCTCTAACCCAATGGTTTAATCATGAGGTTGATTGCCAGAATTTTGTGCTACACTGCCACGCTTTCTTGTACTTTTGGCATTGATCTCAGCTTCCTGTGTAACCTCCAGGCTTGCATTGCAATACAATTCTGTGGCTCTTCCTGCAATTCTGCGTGATCATAGAAACAAAGAATCATAGAATGGTTTGGGTTGGAAGGGACCTCAAAGAGCCTCTTGTTCCAACCCTCTGCCATGGGCACCTCCCACTATCCCAGGTTGCTCCAAGCCCTGTCCAACCCGGCCTTGAACACTTCAAGGGGCATCCACAGTTTCTCTGGGCAACCTGTTCCAATGCCTCGCCACCCTCACAGTAAAGAATTTCTTCCTTATCTCTAATCTAAACCTTCCTTTTTTCAGTTTAAACCATTCCCCTTTTCCTGTCACGACATGCCCTTGTAAATTATACCTTTCCTTGTATTACAAACCTAAAAGAACACTTCACCTCATAATCCTCTTAACTAACTCTTCCTTCTGCCTGTTTCTGTCTCACTGCAGTACTCCAGTCTTTGTGTGGGTGCAGGCTGCCATGAAGCAGACACTGACTTTTCAGCAGTTTCTTTCAATTCTATTCATAAATTTGAAAGTGTTACACAGAACAGCTCCCAAAGTCTTTGACCAAGAAACTTCTCACTGAACTGAAAGGTTAATTAAACATCATGTACTTTGGCTCACTAACTGCATATGAATTCACAGAATCATAGAATCAAAGAATGAGCTGAGTTGGAAGGGACCCACAATGATCACTGAGTGCAGCTCCCAGCCCTGCACAGGCCCATCCCCAAGAGTCACACCATGTGCCCAAGAGTATTGTCCAAACACCTCTTGAACTCCAAAAATTTAAATTTGGTTTCCTGGTCCTATTAAATTTTTGGTGTTTTTCTTCTGTTTATATCACAGGAAAGTCAAGGTATAAAAAAAAATCCTCAGATGAGACTTCCCATGCCACAGATCAAATCACACAAACAAATAAGTTAATAATAAACCAAGCTTGTGATTTAGAAGTTTTCCTGGAACTTTTTGATGAAAGTACCCAGGATTACAGAATCCCTGGTGTTGGACAGGACCTCTAGAGATGACCAGATCCAACCTGCCTGCTCCAGGCAGGGTCAGCTAGAGCAGGTTGCTCAGGGCTGCATCCACATCCCTGCACCGCCTGACTCATGGCCCAGCTCAGAGCTCTGGGGCACTGCTCAGGCTGCTCTGCAGTTTGGCCACAGAAATCCTTCCATCAAACAGTTCTTTGCATGCTTGATGGCAGTGCTAATATTTAGGGGTTTTATATGTTCCTGTGTGGATGCCTGCAGAATGTAGGAGAACCAACAACTTTATGAATCCCTGGATGCCTTCACTCCTTTGGCATGGAGCATGACCTTGCTGTTGCCCTCTGCATGAGAACTGACAGACCCTGCCAAGCCCAGAGCCTTCTGACACAATGTCCCTCTGATCTTCCTCTGCTATGCTGTGACTTCTGATCTAATACTGCAGTTCGGTAACACAGCTCTGGATAACTTCCTCCTTACCCTAAAAGAATGCCGTCTTTTGCAGTCACAATGCCTGCAGGACTCTCTGATGGCTGGTACAGTGTATGTGACATACTCAGGAGATGGGCTGGTGTCCCCAGGCTTTCATACAGCCACAGTGCTGCTTTAACTGCTGTAGTGATGCCTCATTTTAGAGATGACAGTTTCCTTTTCAGGGTGCTCACTGGACCACATCGCATTCTGTGTTCTGAGAAAGCAAAAGGATGTAAAAATTGGATCTTCTTCTGTTTGCTGTGTTACTATGTTGTCTTTTGAAACTATTACTTGCTGCTAATTATCCTTAGTGCTAATATTAAGATATCACACTCAGGCTAAGTAATTATTGGAAAAGAGCAACGCTGTTCTTATTATCTAAACCAGCTAACGAGCACAAGCAGATGCTCACTTGTTCCAGCTTTCTCCTGTTTCCTGCAATTTACCAGTTCAAATGCTGTTTGGTGGCCTCCAGGGCCCACTGGGCTGAAGCTGAACCCTCATCCTTTACATCTGAGTGCTTTATCAGTGTTCACATTGAGAGTACTCACAAACACCCTTCCTCTTCCAAATTTCCCACACGGAGGAGGACTCTGGGACTGGATGAGCTGACACAAAAAACATCCCTCTCCAAAGTCATTACTGATGAGTGTGCAAGCAGCATTAAATCCCTGTGGGGATCCTTCAGGATTTATAACATACCCCATGTTTGACCACCAGATACTTTGTTCTTTCTTAGTATTGCCTTAAACACATCTTCTGTGACAGCAGTTTTCTCCTGGAGCTGTTTCCCTTATCTTAGGTGGAGGGTCGGTCTCACTGGACATCTACAAGATGCATCCACATCTGATCTTTGGTCAGGTCTCAAACCATAGCTGCTCATCAAGAGGCACAAACAAACTTCTCCATCTTCTGGAGATGAAAAGTGCATTTATTCTCATTAATTATGCTTTGATCCTCACAATCTGACATCACCTTCTTCATCAATATTTGTTTCCTCCACTGGAATGACTGGATTGACCTCCAAGTAAGTAGGGCACAGCTTCTCTGTGCCCATCTCAAAAGACCTGAGAACACCATATTCCAGCTTTTCTCTTCCTAAAAGTCTCAACACCTTAAATAGGGCTGCTTTATGTTTCTATAGCTTTACCTTGATGTGGTTGTGTTTCTCACCTGTTTTCTCCTTTGCCTGACTGTAGCTTAAACTGGGTTTTGCCTATTTTTTCTCTTCCAATTTACATTCTTGGCCAGACTACTTATTTTTCATCTCCTGTGTTTCCTTCAGCCTGAGCCTCTGCATTCAGTCCTCATTATTTGTTGATTTTCACATTGTTTAGACAAAATGCCCAAGGTCTGATCCCTTACCAACTCGTTTCTGTTATCAGGACAACAGTAGACCAACAATTGATCCAGTTGTAGTTGAATATAAAGAGCTCTTGGCATCTCCATCATTTTTTCCCTCCTGTCCCTGCCCTCTGCTCTTCTAATTCCAGCCAAATCTCTGCTGTCTCAGGAGAGGTATAAAACTCCCTGCACAAACTTCTGCACTTTCTATACAAAGAAATGCACTCTATCTGTCTTTGAAATTGAAATTATAGTTGAAAATCACTGTCCATTCCCATTGGACTAATACAGGATTGATTGTTCCACACAGAATATTATCCAATCTGACCAAAAAGGACACAAATGACAGCTGGTTTAACACTTATCCTGGGAGACTGTGGCACATCCATATCAATGTCTTCCTAAGGAGTTTGTGCTGATAATCAAATTCATTTTTTCAGTTTTAAATTCAACCTGTTACTCTGAGTTGCTTTCCATTGTACAGTCCTTAGTCAATTCATCTTTATTGTTGTTGCTGTTTACATAATGAAGTAAGGAGAGGAAATTCTTGGCTCCAGTAAGATGTTTGCTGGTTTATATGTGTTTAATAAAAGTCTCCCTTGCTCTGAGGAGTTTATAATTTCTGCAGGATTTAAGATGAGGCTGTTGCACTGAATACTCACAGTTCGAGGACAGCAAATTCAAATAATGAACCAGGCTCAAAATTAGGCAAATTATCCTTCTGAAACCTGATGTGTATTACTTGATTATGAAAATACTTAAAATAAATGTTTTTAATAAAATTTAAGTTTATTACTTTCCAGGGCCATAACTGCTGTCCTTTTGTGTTTACACCTAGACAACCTCTGCCCCAAGAAGTCCCCAGAGGGATTATCAAAGATACAAAGAGATAGCCCAGCCTCAAGACCAACTCCTCAGAATTAGCTTTGAGTCTTTATGAAACAAATTAATCAGTCTTCAAATATCTTAATGAGGAATTCGGCCTGGTGTCTAATAGGGTGATCCCCATGGAAGCAAAACACAATTGGGCAACTGCAGATTTTTGGAACTGAATGATCCTTAAGGTCCCTTCCAGCCCAAACCATTCTGTGATTCTATGATTTTGAGTTGTAACAATGTAAGATTAGACAGAGTGATGCAAGATCACTGTTCATGTTTGTCTTTCTTGCATAAAGAGTGTCCATTACGTGAAAATCCACCCTACACATGTGCAGTTTTATCAGTCTAAGCTCTTAGCTGAGCTGTCCCTGGATTTCAGTGTCATGGTAAATGGATGAAGGGCTTGACGCCTTCCCCATCTCCTGCTCCCAAAGAAACAATGCCATTGCTTTTCTCTTTTCTGGGTATCCTTCTCTGGCCCAAAATCTTCCTCAGAACCTGCAAGTTCTCATTTTGTCTTCTTAAATTGGTCCATCAAGTACCTGGACCCTGCAAAATTGCCTTTTAGCTGCCCATGGCTGCATAGATCTGCAGTGACAAAAGCGACAGCTTTCAGCACAAAACATTATTTACTCATTCCTTTAAGGTACAAAGCTTTCAGAACAAAGTATGACAACCACAGTCAGGCTAAGTGCAAGGGTATTAAGTTCACATTCATAAATTCACATCCTTTCATCCTTTAGAGCTGGAAATCTCACTGTGTCACCTCACCTTTGTCTCCCTGACTTTCTGTGCGACAGGAAAATGTCAGCCTATTACTAACTCACATTAGCCTTACTTACCTAAGCTCCTCCCTTCCTTTCAAGCACTGTTAAAATTGTAGACCCCTTTGATTTTTATGTCATTTTTAGCTTTGAAAGAGTAACACTTTCTAGCTGAATGGAGCCATCTAGACTGGGGAGAATTTCTCCCTGTAATTCATGACCAGCTGTTGCTGTGTAACTCCTTAACTGTGTACCTGAACTGATTAATCTATGCGATGGCTTTATCTTTCTTGCTTGGTACAGTGCCTTTTTGCTTCAGCCAGACTGGAGAAAAGGAAAAAAAACCCAAAACCATCTACTATCAGATTATCAACTTAACTGAAATTAATGGTGCATAGAAAGAAGAGCAGGTCAGCATAAGTTAAAAAATATTTGGGTAAGTTAGGTGCCTGCAAATCAAGGGGGTCTGATGAAATGTGCTGCAGGGTACATCAGTAACTACCAAAAGCAATCACTGCACGATAAGAAATTACCTTTAAGATCTTGTGGAGGAAAATTAGCAGAAGAAAAAAAAAAAAGGGCAAACAGTGCTGTCAAGAAAAGAAAGGTGAATTCCAGATGAGTCAGCCTAACTTTGATGCTTGGAAAGAAAATGGATCAAGTATTGAAACAGCTGATACATATGTTCCTGAAGGAAAGTGATAAAGAAACATCCAACATGGATTTGTCAAAACCAGTTTGCTTCCACCCAGCCAAAGACAGGACAATATTGCTTAGAAAGGGGAAGTACAAATCATTGATATTTTTCACAACTATGCTCCAGAATCACTGTTAAAGTTGTAACTTCTCCAGCTTCTCTCGTTATAGAAATGTAGCTACACAACTTTCAGCAACCTCCTCTGGGTAGATTGTAACTTTTTCATTTAGTTTAAATTTTAATGATTTTTTTTTTCTTTTAAAATTTGTAGCCTAATTTCCCATTTTATTGCAGTTCTGAGCTAATGTAATGGTGATTAAAATACCAGTACTGCTTCCTTGAGATCTACCTGTTTACCCAGTCAGTGGTGCCAAGGGAATGATATAGCCTCAGCATTATAAATAACTCTGAAACAGATGCATTTCTTGGAAGGTGAACATTTCCTTGTGCACAGACAAAACAGCATGCACATATTCCTGGACAGAAAAACATTCAGAGGCAGCTCAAACCCCAGTTATCATCCACATGTGGAAAATGGAGCTGAGCCCCGCGTACCCTGTGGAGAACCAACCAATATAGTGACAGAGCAGAGCAAATGGGGGAATTACTCATTGCCCATGGGCTTTTGCACTTTTTTACCACTTGGGTGATGCCCTGTGATCTGTAAACTGCAGATTGCAGTTGCCAGCCAGGGGAATCAAGGGCATCTCAAAGGGAGGCAGACTAGGAGGGGCATGTGCTGTCTCCAGCAGCTAAATCAAATGTAATCCTAGAAATCTAACTTGCATAGTGGCAGAAACACCTCCAGAGGCCTCTATGGCTCCTTACGTCAACACAGTCTGTGGCTCCTGGCAGGAGATTCAGCTCACGCCATAGCAGACACAGAGACACAACACAGAACCTAACAAAACCCCTGCCTGCTGGGATTGGTGTCCAGAGGTGAGGTGATATTCCCTGGACAGCTTCAACAGCCCTGGATGGCTTTCCTTAGGAACTCAAACCTTGCCATACCCCTGGAGTGGCTAAATTAAGACACCCTGCTGACAGGCAGACACCTGTCTGTGGGCACAGAAAGGCTGGACTTCATATGGGCTGAATTCAATTTTTGTTCACAGTTTCACTTTTGAATGAAAGCAGGCACTTGCTGTTAATGCCAGCCTGGAGAGTCCCCGCAGGGAGCTGTTGTGGAGAAGCCAGAGTGTTGTGTACAGAAACAGATGTCCCAGTGCCCGGATTCTGCACTCAAACCCTGTGACACTGCTGCAAACAAGGTACATGGCGCTCAGGGGCTTCTTATACACCATCATTTACTTAGGGCCCCTGGGGGAATTATTCACTGAACCTGACAGGGTGGAGACTCCAGCAAGAGAACTGTGACTGGTGCTCAGCACTGCTCTGGGGTAAGAACTTTGACAATTTGGAGGGAGCCCAGAGCAACAGGAGTGATTCAGGTGCTGAAAAACATGGATGATGAAGAAAGAATGAAATCATCTGGTCTGTGGGTCTGTGGCTATGTGTTAATCACTTTCAAGTGTCTAAAAAGTTGATATCAAGAGAATTCTGATTAATTGTTTTCTATGTCCATGGAGGAAAAGAAAACCTGAGTGGTTTCCAGCACAGAGATCTGCCAGCTAACAAAAAAGGGAAAACAGGCGACAAACCTCTTAGCATGAAGGACTGTGGAGCTTTTACACAAGTTGCCTCAGAAGGCAGTGGACCACAACCTAAGAAGCATCTAAGATGTTATACAAATTTCTGCTAGTAGCGGCCAAAATTGATTTCATTTTTTTTTTTTTGCAGTGTGGAAAGGTGAATTCTTCTCATCCAATCTTTCTCATTCCACTCATTTTATAAATGTATATCAAGCCTAATCACTTAATTTTGCTGAGTAGGGCAGATGAGAACACAGAACTGAAGAGGGAAATGGGAATGCTCCTGTGTTTAATCCAGAATAAGAAAATCATGTTTCTAGTTTAATGGTCTTTCATACAGACTCTATCATCCTTACTACAATTAAGTGATCTTGTAATAGCACCTGTAAATGCTCCCAGTGAAGTTGTCTTTTGGCCCGATTCTTCTTTACATCACAAACAAGAGGATGGATGTGGTAAGACATCAGAGAAATGCTTGGGACAGGGGAGGGAAGAGGAATTAACAGAAAGTGAAACCGAGTGAAAAAAAGAGAAGGAATTGGTGAAAGGAGAAGTGATGGTGAGATGCAGAGAAACAATGCAATGCAAAAGATGGTAACAAGAAGAAATGGCCCCTGGCGAAAGAAAGCAGAGAGAAAGCAAAGAAAACTGTGCAACAAGCAGGTCAGCGATGCAGTATTAGCACAATTCAGTGTATTCCCCTTGACAGGGAGGGAAATGAGACGTTAAGCACCTTTTCCATTCAGGAATATTGTGGGAAAACAGGTATAATGTACCTGGCCATCCACTGCTTTACTGAGCCAGACAAAGTCTGCAGATGAAATGTCACTGATTCAAATGAGAGAGGAACAGGAAAGTGGGAGAGAACATCACAGCTTTAACCATTACATGCAGAAGAGAAGACAGAGTAGTGCCACGAAGGCAGTGCAGGTGCCTGAGCTTGCTCCAAGGCCCTTGTGGGTGTCACTGAAGCACAGGACAGCCTGACTGCTCGCAGCACATGACCCAGCACAAATCTTACACCAGGCTCACACACTTGTGGCAAAAGAGGATGTTTTTTTCCTCCTGTAAGTGGTGAGGAGACTCATTTCTGTCAGGCAGAAATTATTAATCTCAACTCAGTGGTTTACATTCCAGCCTTTCTCCAGGTCTAACATGATTGCAGGGGGCACCATTCTCAAATGCTTTCCAGAAACTCATCCATTTTTCCAGGAAATTATGGTGCCTGAAAACACAGCCCATATTGCTGCCTGGTACAGAGCAGCAGCAGCAGCCAAAATGTAAATTGAAAAGGTGACTGGAAGAGAACAGTACCAGGCACTGGGCTGTTACCTTCTGTATATTCAGGTGTCATCTACAGTTCAGGTTTGCAAGTCCCTCACACAAGCTATATTAAAAAAAAAAAAAAAAAAAAAAAAAAAAAAAAAAAAAAAAAAAAAAGAAAAAAGAAACACTATGAGAAAGAAATCTCCAACTTGATATTCAGAGATGGAGCAGTGAGTAGGGGGATGGAGGGTTGTGGTCACCCTCCTCTGTAAAACAGCCTTGAGAGCAGAGGTATCAGTACATGAAAAGTCCAGTATCTCTATTAGAAACTATGCAGAAACACAATTTTTTTAATTCTCAAACATTATCCTGCTGTGTGTGTATACTGATCTCCCACTCATGGCAGTATTTCTGTATCAGGCATATGGATAGTACCAGATCATTCTCAATGACTCAGTATTTATGTGCAAAATGTCATGAACATCTGAGAGTGTTTTACACCTGGAATACTATATTTGGCAGCACTGAGTGACTCAATTTTGCCAGCAATGTTAGCAACAGTGAGAAAAATAAATGGTAACTTTAATTACATTTTATAGATATTTTACAGCAAGAATTTTTATTTTGGCAAATAAAGACATCTGGAGTCTAAATATTTTACCTTCTCTGTTCCCACTGCTTTAACATGGCAGGAAAGAGATTCTATACATTGCTGTTCCCATATGTATTTGCTTTGCTATCCACAGAGACATCAGAAGTGTAATTCCAGTCAGAAACAACAGCAGCACTGCATGGTAGTTACAGGATCTGCTGAAGGCAGCTGATGTTGTAGAGATGATTTTTAGGGTGAGGTAGAGCTGTGCACAGGACAGGGAGGACTCATCAACTGCACATGTTCATCTTTGCCTTCCACAGTCTCCAATGACAAGGCACCAGAAGAACAAGAAAAAAAGATATGGTTTTGGGCTTTTTTAAACCATGGTCTTTCTAAAAGAAGAGCTCACAATTTTTCTCTCCTTCATTGCTAAATATACTGACTACTATAAGAAAAAAGTCATTCCATGTGCTGGAGACTATCCATAAGGGACGTTACTTTAAATGCTTTCTCTATTGTTGCAGCAAAGAAGCCATTAGATCCCCCTGCAGAGCAGAGAGGGACCTCACCTCTTCTCCTGAATTTATGATCTGGGAGCTAATGTTCTAAAAGAAATGGTTAGTGACTAATGAAAAAATAGAGTGCAGACAAGCCTGGCTATACATTGGGAAGTTTATCAATATGCATTTTCCCACAATGCTCACAGATATTTCCCATAAGAAGGCCAGAATCAGGCTGTAAGACATGAAAGCATGAAGCAGATATCCCTACCCCATTTACCCTGAATGCTCACCATCACAAAGCATCCCTGGACCCTCCAGAAACCATAGCTCGTACTTTAAAGTCTGAACCTGGAATAAATATTTCATCCTCCTGCTAAAACTCATCCTCTAGCTTCAGTGAAGCTGTGCTTTAAGATCTGAGATACCAGATTTCACCTGGGAAAAAAGCCTTCTCTTTGGAGATGTGGATATATAGGTTCATTTGCTTTTTAACCATGGATGTGGGAAGAAGTAGGTCTGCTTATACTCCTTTGCAGCTAGCTATGAAATGGGAGACAGCTGATTTTAGCAATGTTCAACAAACTGTGTTAAAGGACTAAATAAATAAATAAATAAAATATACTATTCCCTGCATTTAATTAACTGAAATTTGGGCAAGAGACACACATGAATAGCAGAGCAACTAATTTACTCCATTTGGCTGAGTCAAAGCCCCAGCAGCATCCTGTGTGTCATTTACCTGGCTTGGAGTTGCTAGGGAGCCTTTTGCTAAACTCACATTTTAGCTGAAAGGTTTCTAAAGCACATCAGGTCACATAATGGACAGAACTTGAGTTGAGCAGGGATAAGTTAAAGTCTTTAATTTGTTCACCTTACCGCTGATTTAACTTTTCCTTAAGCAAAATCAGGTCAACCAAACCTTAGCAGGATAAACCAGGCCTTTAGCAGGATAAACCTTCAAGGCAGGAGCTCGTGCTAAATGCAGATACTCTGTCAAAACACCAAATCAGCCAAGAATAATGGAAATGCAATCAGCCTTGCTAAGATCCTCCCTGCCCTTTCACCACATTTACACTGGGTACAGTATTGATTCAAGCCCATTATTTTCAAGCATCATTAAGAGTACAATGAAGAATGATAAATTATTATTTTAATGCGAATATAATGGCATAAAGACACTTTTGAAATAATTAGGTTCTCAGCCTTCGGAGTTTGGAGTGTCTTTATCCCATCAAGATCAGGCAATGCTGACACTAGTGAGGCTTGGGACGCGCCAAGGGGGATTGCCTGGAGAAATACCAGCAGAGAAAGGCTCGGGTCCCAAAGAGGAAGGAGCTGTGTTCAGGATTTCTGCTTGGTCACTGCACGAAAGGAGCATGGGATTGCCAGGAGGGGAGAGCAGCAGACAAAGTCTTGGTTATGGCGTTGGTTAAGTGTTACTGCCCGTGACTAACAGGCCCAACAACTGTTCCCTGTCATTTGCACAGCTCCCTTTGCCTTTCCTGCCACAAGAATCATGCGAACAGGTTTCTGAAGTGAGGTGTCCATGGCTTTAAACCTCATTCCCTGCCTAACACAGAGCTGCTTAATACATCCTACTGAGCACAGGCTAGTTAGAGGGAGCTATGCTCTTGTGTGCCTCGGTTTACCAAAGGCAGCTCTTCAGTGGCTGGGACCCTCTAAAATCTTTGCATACACACTCCCCTTCTCAATCACAATAAATCTAGAGTATTCCTGAACATGAAGTGCTCTTCACTCTGCCCTGCACCCAGAAATCCCAAGAGAAACCTTGGGTTCTCCCAGATGAGAGACACAAAGGAAGGTGTGAGCACAGGGAGAATTCTCAACGGAATACAGGGAGCTGTTCACTCCAATACCCTTCAGGCCCTGGATGCTGCACTGAGAGAGAGGTAGTGCCTGGGTAGGCAGAAGCCAGGCTGGTTTGGGGCAGCATGCACAGACGTGATTAATAACCTCATGGCCATGAGGCTCTGAGCTCAGGGTGCTGCTGTCACCAGTGCTCCTGCTGAAGAACCTCTACTTTTCGATGTTAAACAGGATGAGAGCCTCAGTCAAGTCAGGGATGGGAAAACATAAAATTCATTTCAGTAAAAGGCTCCAAAGCAGACAGCTTGTGCAAAGCTGTGATAGTTTCAGGTAGAAAGTACTGTTATAGAAATATGAAGTATTATCAAAAAGTCTAATTGTTTAGCTTTGGGGATTCAGGACACCAAATTGAGTTCCTCCTTTCTCAGTCCAAATTATTGTAAACAGATTTCTGGATTTGACCAAGAATGTTTTCTGAGTTTTAAATCTTCTAAAAAATCAAATGCTTTTCTTGTTACACAGTGATTTATATAAGGATTATCTCCTCTCATTAGTCTCTCATGATGATTAAAGACTAAAGTAATGATCACTAACTCTGGGATTAAAGCTTAAATGTCACTGCCTGGAACCAAAGACAGCAAAAGGTGGCTGAATGGATCTGCATGAATACTGGCATGTCATTCTAATGAAGATGAGGGAGTAGCAGCCTGGCAATGATTAGGACATGATTTGGGGAGGGTTCTGGGTGGAGACCCGAAGGGGCCATGTGCCAATTAGCTTAAAATGAGATTGAAGAAGGCTTGAGCTGCAATCTCTTTTCTGTAAGTACAGCAACTTGTTGACTAAGGAGAAACAGCTGACCTTGCATTAGACTAGAATTTTTTTGTATTCAGAATCCCTCAAGACTAGCTAATGCAGTTCATTTTCGATGAGATGTTTAATCAGAAGAAAAACCATTTGTAAGCCTACATAGAGAGGTTTCCCCGCAGTTTCAGGATAAAACAGCTACTTTGCACTCTTGCAGCCTTATGGATTGTAAGAGCAATGAACTGCAAAATAATGAGGCTAGAGGAGACCCCCTAAAATCTGAAATCTGTCACCATATAATTCTTGGTAGTCACCTTTTAAGCTCTCAAACGCAAAATGGGATGAAGCTGGTGATGTTCTGGTGGTTTGTGGAGAACAGGAGAGAGGTGTTTGCCATGTAGTGCTGGCTAATGCAGAAGGACCATCACATGTCCACAGTGCCCAGAGCCTTTCCAGGGCCCTACCAAATCCTTAGGGATCTGCTCTGTCAGACTCCACGTGCTGAAGTCCATCCCTGAACCATCGAGCTCAGTGTTACAGCAGCATCTGCAGGCAACAATGCCACTTGATATAAACCCTCTGGGACAGTCTGAGTTCTGCAAAACCTGGCACAAAGGGGTCCCGGTCTGTAATTCAGGTTTTCTCTTGCTATGGTGGTGCAGAGAACTTCCCGTGGTGGCTCCAGAGAGTTTTAGCACTTCTGTTATCCTGCAGTACATAGGTAGATGCATAGCACACAGGTTGTCCTCTTAAATAACACTTTCACCACTGGATAACACAACCTTTGCCATGGAGATCACTCTCACCTTCCCACACAGAGAGGACCTTCCCAGGCTTGCTGCTTGGCCCTGGGCTGGAGATGCTGTTTCTTCACAAGAAGATGGGTAGGGAATTGGGATACAGTTTTTCTCTGGCAAAACCGTCTTTTTCTGGACACCTGCCCTTTGGAGAATTCCCATTTATTTAACAAATACAACACAGCCCTGTCATTTGGTACATTCAAAGTATTGCTTCCTCAGAGGGATCTTTATTAGCCAGAGCTATAAGATCATCTTTAGCAATGAAGGATGACAAATTAATTGCATTAACATTTTCAAAGTGCCTGGAAGATTTAGATGGCTCTATATGTTCAAGTAAATTAATATTTAATATGATCCAGAAGAAAAGGCAAATGACAACACAAGCCAGGGCATTATACAGTTCCACTCCTTCTTCACTGGCACTCATGATCTTCATTTGAGTGGTGAATACCTAACTGGATATTGGGTTTGCTGGTGATGCTGGTCACTGGAGATTTTCTTTTTGTACCAAATGGAATAGTTCCAGTGACAGGAACAGGGAGATTTTAAGGAGAAACAGGGTTTGATTTTTGTTGGTTGTTGGTTTTGGTTGGTTGGTTGGTGGTTTTTTACATATTTAATGTAGGAAGCCAACATGAGCCTATGAAGGGGATGCAGCAGACAAGTTCAGGACAGTTGAATTTTGCATGGGAGATGCTGTGACAGGTACTTTGGGTACAGGTACTTTGGGTCTGGACGAAGAAGTGGGAGAGGAGCACAAAGCTGGAGACAAACATTTAACAGTGGAGGGAGAAGCAGCCAGAGCAGGGAGGAGCAGGTGCTGTGAGTGCACATACACACCAAGGCAAACAAGTCCTTCTCTTTGCTCAGATCTAACTCCCTGCACAGCCCTTGGCAGGAGGAAGATATGATCAGCCTTCCATTTCACCTCTGCACACATCATTTTTCCCATCTGCAACATGACAGAAATGAATATTCCCCTATGGCTGGGGAAGTGAATGTTTGATTGCTACAGGAGGATGCCACAGGAATGCAAAGTGGGTTGCTGTGAACAAAGTGTGTGTGTTTATTTTGTGGCTGACATACTTTCCCCAGGCAAGGCAAAGGAGAGGTGACTGGGTGAGATGTAGGACACAGAGCACAGCACACATTTTCGAACCAGACCACTGCTGCCACATTTTGCTGGTTGCTGGTACCCAGAAGAGTGTGCCAGATGCCCAAGGAGGGCACAGCACCCTCCTTTCCCTTCCACAGAAGTGCCCCACTCGTGTAACCTCGTACTTCCCAGGAATTTTCCACCTGCCCGTGTTGCTGGAGCATACATAGAGTTTGAAAAGAGGTTTTATGGAGAGTTACTAAATCAGGGTGGGGAGTCAGAAGATTTGTATTCCCTCCTAGGAAATCTTTTCAGTGACTCCATAAAACATAGTTTGCAGAGCCATTAGGGAATGACCCAGGGCTCTGAACCCAAGGGTGGTATCAAAGGGTTTGGTGCATCAGATACTTCTGTGGTGTCCAACAGGAGAAACAATTTTGATAATTATTACATTTTGTTTTATACTGTGGCATCATCAAAGAGACTGAAGCAGATCACAGGCCCATGGAAAGGCTCCTCAACAGACCACAACTTATAGTATTGTCTGAATACAAAGGCCCAGCATCTTCACCTCCTGGTCTGGAGTACTTGCAGAGTTTTCTGATCCTGGTATTTCTGACTGGGGAAATCCTTCAACGTTTTGAGTGTTCCTTCCTGCCCTCTGTGCACAGGGTGCCCCAACACTAGACCAGGGCTCTGCAGGAAGAAACCTCTGACTCAGCCTTTCAGCAGGGCAAAGAAACTGTACTTTTTTAGATTTATATGGCATTAAGGACAGCTTTAGATGCCTTTGCCACCTAGATCAGACAGAGTGGAGAATCTTTGCAATGGAGAAGTGGCTTGACAGCAGCTCAGGTCTGTGGGGATATGTGCAGGGAAGGGGAGGAACTGGATCAAAACTCATCTTACCAAAAGGTAAAAATCTGAAACAATAACCTTCCCTCCCTTCTCTCAATCAATATTTCCCTCTCCAAAGACATCACTTGACATTTTTCAGCTTCTTTTTCAACCTCTTCAGTCAACTCCTGACTTCTGCCTAACTCTTAACAGGAATCTCAGAGGTTTTCAGACACAAGGAAGAGATTTGGCTTTGGATGGCGAGCTAATTCCCAGCAGCTCCTGCTGAACAGTCACGTGGGCAGCAGTTAATGCTCTTTTTCAGCGAGCAACCGAGCTGTGCTTTTGCTCCTGCCAAAAGGCTGCACTCTCCCCTACGTGGAGATTTATAGCAGGGCTCAGATAAATGGAGATGAGTGCTTTTATTATCTATATGAAACCATGCAAATGCAGAGTGCAGGTTACGAGGTGATGGAAAAAGGCTTCATTCAATGAGACAGAAGAGCCAGTTCGGGAAATAAATAAAATGTTGGCACTTTCCCTTGTTGATATGGTGACAGAGGGGGAGGATGATTTCCACCTGTGAATGTGGTTTCCAGAACTGACAGTAAAAGACCCCAGGGAAATGTAGTTGCAGAAGTGAGTTTAATGGGAAGAAGTGTCATCAGAAAAATAGAAGGACTTTAAACCTTTAAACAGAAAAGCGATGGGAAATGGAAAGACATGGTTTAACCCCTGGAGCCTCCCTGACTGTGGTTAAAAGTTTCTGTTGAAGTTAAGTAGTGAGGCTCACACACACACACACACACAAAAAAAAAAAAAAAAAAAAAAAAAAAAAAAAAAAAATTAGAGATAAAGAAAACAGTCAGACTCTGAGGAATCAGACAATCCACTTAGATATAGATATTTCTGCCAATTCCCTGCATTACAGATCAAGAGATGGCAGATATTACCCAGGCTTTCTGAAAGATTAGACGGAATTTGCCCATGCAGGAAGGCCTGGGAACTGAAAAAACTCATGGCCTTTGGCTTTTATCCAACACAAAATAAGTACCCCCAGGAGCTATTAGAGGAAGAAGGTTGGCAAGATGACCAGCGCTTCCTTTGAAAATCAAGGGCACATTCTTTTGTAGCTGTAGTCTGAGAACCCAAAAACTGCATCACTTTTTGAAACAAGGTTATGGAGGGAAAAGAACTTGAAAGTTTGTTTCTGGAAGCAAGATTTAAACAAGTCACCCAGTGACTTCAGCAGGACTGGTCATGTGAATAATCAGTACACACATGCATGGGGGTTAGCCCCTGGCTGGATAAAAAGCAAGTTAAATATAGCATTCATTAGGGTGAAGAAAGTGAGGTTAATTTAATTTAACCTAAAATAGTTTTGTATCTGGTTAAGGGGCGAGAATACATCTCTACTGGCAATTTCCCAAAAGTGTCATCAGCGGGGTAGTAGTTTAAGAGATTCATATGATATTATCTTTAGATATAAATTAAATGTTTAAGGATTTTAATGGAAATTAAGGCACGGTCAGGGGCATGAATGAAGACTCTTGACTCTTGTTGACTTCAGCAAGTCACTAATGCTCAGCACCCAGACCTTGGTGTGTGATGGGATCACACCCTCCAGAGGCAAAAGTCAATAAGTAAATTGTTGGCTGAGTAGACACACTAATGATTAACTCCTATTAATGTAGTTAGTAGTGGAGCTATTAGCAAAAATACCCAGGTTCTCTTAGATTGGCACTTTTAAAGGGAATCCTTGGACCCAAACACCAAATTGCTTGGCAAATTAGGAAGGTTTGGCTGTAGAAAATAAAACTAAACTCATGTATAATCCATGCCTCCTCGTTAAAGCAGGATTGAGTACACTTAACCTATTCCCACCCAGTATTTGTTCACACTGTTCCCATCTTTCCCAGTTCTTTAATATCCTTACTGTGGCAAAACAATTTCCTCATCTGAAACTTTTTTATGATTTAAGCCCTCTACATCTTACCCTATATACCCTGGGAGGGTGAGTGGTATATTCTGTTACTTCCTGCAGCAAGAGTAATTTCTATTTGTGGACTCTTTTCCTCCCACTAGAGAAAACCTAGTTCTTTACATTGTTTTT